>PVKA01008041.1:14000-74878 GCA_004027165.1 Ctenomys sociabilis
TTTTTTTTTTTTTTTTTTTTTTTTTTTTTTTTTTTTTTTTTTTTTTTTTTTTTTTGTCTTTTTGAGACAGGGTCTCACTATGCAGTTCAGGCTGGCCTTGAGCTCACTTTGTAGCTCAGGCTGGTCTCGAACTCGCAACAATCCTCCTGTCTCAGCCTCCCGAGTGCTGGGATTACAGGCATGCGCCACCACGCCCGGCATGTGTAGTTTTCTTGAAATGAGCAGATGCATATTTGTAGAACCGTAGTAACAGCCTAGGGATTGACTGACTCCAATTTCCCTTCACATATAAGCACTTGGTTCTAACTAGCATTCAAGCAACAAGTTGCCATTGAATATGCAGTGATTGGTCAGCAAACGATGCCTTATAGGAAGAGCCATTGGGAGGATTTCTTGCCATAGGTTAACCCATCCCAAGCCCTGGGCTTCATGTTGAGTCCCTCAATAATTTAGGGCCTTTCGGACTTCTTAAAGGATTCAGTGAAGTCGATTTCAGATGCTAAAATATTCGGGGTCTGGACAAGTTATGGAAAGCCATCAGCCTCCCTCTTCTAAGCGGGACTGGGTCCCAGCGGCAACGGCCCAGTGACCAGGACTAGGGATCATAGATGGCCGAAGACGCCGGCGCAGCCACGAAGCAAGACAGCACACACCACCGCGAACCCGGGCGGTACTAACCTTCCGACCCGCCCGTGTGGGGGCACTGGCCACACCGCGCGAGCTCGTCAGCGAGGACGCCCCCGTCGGCCCTCCCCCCGGGCGGGGCCAGCCCTGACTACGCTGAGTCAGCAACGCGAGGGGGGAGTTTTGTCCCTCCGCGGACCCCGTTTCTCTAGGCCTTAACCTCCTCGCAGCCCGCGAGTCGGTTTCCTTTTTCCGGCGCTCCGGGTGCGAGAGCAGAGTCTGGCCACCTAGGCACCGGGCTGCGGTGTCACCCCTACGCTCACCGGAAGATTCCCCCCCTCCCCACATAACTAACGTTATCCCACCGGGCAGTGTGGGCGCCATGAGCAACGCGGGTGAGGCGGCGCTCTTCCCTGCCGAGTGCCTGCCGGCGTCCTCTCTGGGGGGGTTCCGGGGCACCCTTGAGGCCCGGCGGCGCCGAAGGCCGAGGGCTGGGGCCGGGTCGAGGCGGGGAGGGAGTAGGAGGGAGGCTGTAGCATCTTGGAGGTGGACGCCTGTAAAAGGCGTCCCTGCTTCAGTGGTCACCGCAGGATGCGTGTACGAAGTTAGACCCAGGATGCGGGAGTCCCGGAACTGTCCTTTCACCCGCCTTTTGATGTTATCATTCCGTTTGGTCTCCCAACAGGGCTCAATACGGAGAAGGTATCCGCTCTGATCCAGAAACTGAATTCCGACCCTCAGTTTGTACTCGCCCAGAATGTCGGGACCACCCACGATCTGCTGGACATCTGCCTGAAGAGGGCCACGGTACAGGGCGCGCAGCATGTGTTCCAGCACGCCGTGCCTCAGGAAGGCAAGCCAGTCACCAACCAGAAGAGCTCTGGTGAGACCTGAAACTTCTTGTATACTTCTGTTGACTTTTCTGACAGCGTTCCATTTTGGTGTCTTAAGAATGGCTTTAAGGGAAAAAAAAAGAGAAAAGAATGCTTTAGGGTTTATATTGAAAGAGCTTGTGATAAATCCTTATTTAGGCACAGGTAAAAGCTGACCTAAGAACATTACTTTGTGGCTTGTTTGGTGCGCTGTAGCTTGTTGGTACATTTGGTGTGGGCCCTAAATTGTCCAGTCTGTCATTATCTGCTTAAACTGCAATTAATTCGGTTCTACATTGGTGCTATATGATTGCAGTTTCATGTCTTGCATACTAGTCAGTTCTCTTGGTCACAAAAGACTGTGGAAAAATGTTTGTTCTCCAGAAGATTCCCCAATAGTGCCCTGAAGGCATATACAAATATATAAAATAGCAAATACAACGTAATGCATCAAAATGTTGTCAAGTGTTATTTTTATATTTTTAAATTTTGTTTTAATTTTTACTTTTTGGTGGTACTGGGGATCAAACTTGAGACCATGTACATGCCAGGCAGGTGCTTATGCTGCTTAGCTGTCTCCCTAGCCCTGAATGTTATTTTTAAGTATGCTTCTTGGTTGGAGTTACTCAGTTACCACCAACAGGCCAGTTGGTAGTACTAAAATTAAATTCTCTTGCCTTGCTGATTGGGAGTACTTGTTTTGCTGTCTAGTCATTCTATCATAAAAATAAAAACATCTTAAATGAAAGATTGGTAATCTGAAAACTAATGAGAACAGTATAACAATGAAGTTTTTAAAAATACTTATTTTTATTTTTTATTTTTGTGGAACTGGGGACTGAACTCAGGCCCTTGTGCTTGCCAGGCAAGAAAATTTCGTATTTTTTAAGAAGTCTTTCTCACCAGCCCTGGTGGCTCACACATGTAATCTCAGTACTCAGGGTACTGAAAATTTGAGGCTAACCTGGACTATATAGGGAGGTGAAAGCCAGCCTAGACTACACAGAGATAATTGTTTTTAGAAAGAGTGTTTCTGTGTTAGAAACTCTTCCTAGTGTATATTTATTGACAAAAAGTATATTACTGCTTAGTGAGAGCCAGTCAGACTCATATAGTATATATTTGACATATATGTAAATTATGCCTCAATATATCTTACTTTTGAATTCTATAATTAATGTTGGGATAATAGTGTTTAGGGTAATCTGGATCATCAGGTTACAAATCATCCAGTTACCTTAGTAATGTTACAGCACTCCTACATAGTTTAGGTTACATTGACCTGTGAGTGAAAAGCCTGGAACAGATTAGATCTTATAATATCATCTCACTTTTATTTACAAAAAATACAAATAGCACATGATCTATATGGTTTGTTTTCATGTAGTTTTCACATTCACAGGTCATCCATATTCCTTCTGCTAGAAATATGTTGCATTTATGAAAGAGGTGATGTACAAATAAGCTTAAGGTCAATATGAGCTATAGTGAGGCATTAGTGACTTTGAAAAACACTACTTAAGATTTTTAATTCCTGTTTCAAAATTATTTTTGTTCAACATAGAAAATTTGCACAATATCCACAAGGGATTTTTTCTGTATGTCTGTCAATGTGTGTGTGTGTGTGTGTGTAGTTGAGTTCATATTTCCTTCTTTCTTTTTTTCTGTGGCCAGCTCAGCCTGCCTTGGGGCTGGTGTGGCATGTAGTGCCAGGGATAAAACCTCAGTCCCTGTGCTTGCCTAAGCTTGCCTAAGTAGTTGCTTTAGACCTCTGAGCTATCTTGCCAGCTCTTCATACATTTTTAGACTACTTACCTACCTTATTCACTCACCTATATATTGTGAAAATAGTTTCATATGAATAAAGCAATTATACCCAAATATAAATTAAAAAAAAAATTTCCCTCTAAATTTTCCTTCAGAAAAGAGTTTTCTTTTAAGGACTCTTAAAGGCTTTCAGAATAAGCATAACTGTGTTATTTTATCTTACAGTACAATTTGGCAAATTTGTAAAGTCAATCCATCTAGGCTAGTTTTGGATGCTTGTAGAGAACATTTGATGGAATCAGTTTTTTGAGGAGGATAACAAAAGAATACAGTATATTCCTAGCATCTTGCATGAAAATATTAGGTATCATTATAAGGTATTAAAAGAACAGTAAAGAAGTAATGATGTAGAGTTTCTGATTATACATTACAGGGTAAATAAGGAATACTGTGTAGTTGGTGCTTGGTTTATTTTCAAGGATAATGTCATTCATGGGTTCAAACATTGCTGTAACTGAAATTTGCATTGTTCCATTTAGTGGACAAAGATGATGGATTTGGACTGAAAGAGTGGCTCTAATGGCAAAGGCACTGATGCCAAGATGCTTGCAAAGAGTATGAAAATAAAATGGGAAAATGGGGAAAATAGTTTTAAATAAATATATTCATATGACTTTAATAGGTAAGCAGTTTACTATTTCACTCATTTTTTTTTTAAATTATAGTAGATACATGCTTTTTGGGGGTTGGAGTGGGATCTCTTGTGTTGCCTAAGATGGCCTCCATCTCCTTGACTCAAGTGATCCATCTGCCTCAGCCTCCCAAATACTATTTATATTTTTAAATGCCTATATAATCCAGATAGCCAGATTTTTTTTAACACATTATTGGAAGGATAGCGGATTAACTTCTATTAGGTTCACTTTTTTTTGTTTTGAACTGTACTGGTTATTGAATTCAGGCCCTTGTACTTGCCAGGTAAGCACTTATTCTACTGAACCATCTCCCTGGCTCTAGGTTCACTTTTATTGAAGCATATACTATATAATTCCATATTAAAGGGTAAGTACTTTTAAACTTTTGTACTAGATATTACCAACTTAGTTCTTCATCCTGATAATACCAGACTTTTTCTAAGTCTTTACTAATGTTGACTATTACCACTTTTTAAAAAAAGGTCTTTTTTCACTTACATGTATCTCTTTTTTTTTTTTTTTTTTATTACAATGAACTTTAAAAAATATCTTTTTTACTAGTTAAGTCTTTTTTGGCCTCTGAGTGATTTATGATCTCTGTTAATGTTTTGTAGTGGTGTTTCTTTTTCTGTGTGGCTTACTTAGGTGATTTGTAATGGATCCTTTTTTTTTCTTTTTCCTTTGTATTTTAGGGAAAGGTTTATAGGGTATTCAGGGTCTTACTACTAGATTGCACTTGTAGTGATCCTCCTGATTACAGCTCCCAAGAGCTGAGATTACAGGCACGTTCCACCATGCCCAGTCTCAATTGCTGTCTCAGCATGTCCCTGGGGTGGGGCTGCCACAGCAGGCATGGTGATCAAACCCCCAACCCCTTGAGCCTGCTTGCAGGCACTTTATGTAGTAGATTCTTTTTCTTTTTGTGGTACCAGGGATTGAACTCAGGACCCTGCACTTACTAGGCAAGTGCTTAAACTACTGGGCTATCTCCCTGGCCCTGTAATGGATTTTTTATGTGATATGTAATAAGTCTTTTAGCTAGGTAGTATGCCCACATATAGTTTCAGCTCCTAGATGGGGCTAAGATGGGAGGATTGCGTAAGTCCAGTAGTTCAAAACCAGTCTAAAAAACATAGTGAGACCCAATCTTCAAAAAAGAAAAGTTTGTTTTTAAATAGTAAAGATCTTAAACCTGTAAGAAAGATATTAAACCTTTGTATATATGTTGCAAATAGTAATTACTAGCTTTGTTTATTCTATTTTAATGTATCTGATCTTCCTGAGTTAAATTTTCCAGATCTTCTAATAGGTTAAACATTGGGAAATACATCTGAAGCAATAGCATGTATGAACACTCATCACAATTTTTTGTTTTGCTTTTTTGTTTTAGGGCGATGCTGGATCTTTTCTTGTCTGAATGTTATGAGACTTCCATTCATGAAAAAACTAAATATTGAAGAATTTGAATTTAGTCAATCTTACCTCTTTTTCTGGGACAAGGTATGGGATTATGGACATGCATAATCTTTTTTTTTTTTTGTAATCAGTCTTGATAGGATTTGATTCTTCCTTCCTTGCTTTTCTAGTTATCATTTTATTATAACACTATTTTAATTTCCAAAGTGACGGAAGTTGACTCTTGGAAGACAAAATTGATTTTGGTTGACTAGTGGCTACTTTTTATAGTAAAATAATGAATCTACTTTGACATCTTGCTCATTACTACTTTTATTATTTTAAATTCTTAATTTTGTTTTCAGTAATTTCCCTTTTTATCATCTTTACTTAGATTATTTGTTCTCTCTAGGACCTAATTCCTCTTTTCTAGTTTGTGCTTGTCTAAAAAGCTGTAAATAAGTTTACTTGGTTTAAAAATCTTTAAAGTGTCTATAGCATGTGTCCATTACATATTTATTGATTAAAAACTTGTTTTCAATTTTGGAGTGTTTGTTTTTGTGGTGCTAGGAATTGTTCACAGGGTTTCAAGTATGCCAAGCAAAAACTACCACTGAGCTACACTTCCAACACAAACTTTAAATATTCTTATGAGGCCTGACACATATATTTAATTGCCAGGCATAATGTTAAAATACCTGTTATGTTGGGATCATGGTAGTTCAAAAGCTTCTATTCTGTTAAGACCAACAAAGTTTTAGGTGTCCTTCTATGTTTTTTGAGTGGTACCAGGGATCAAACTCAGGACCTTGTACTTGCCATGCAAGCACTTATTCCATTGAGCTATTTCCCCAGCCCCTGTCCTTTTGATTTTATTTAACTCTCTTACTTTAGGTTGAACGCTGTTATTTCTTCTTGAATGCTTTTGTGGACACAGCCCAAAAAAAAGAGCCTGAGGATGGAAGATTGGTGCAGTATTTGCTTATGAACCCTACAAATGATGGTGGTCAGTGGGATATGCTTGTCAATATTGTTGGTAAGAGCCTTCTCCTAATGGAACTAAAACTCAGCATAATTGGCAAAGGCTGTGTATTTAGGATTTTATATATATATATATATAGCATTATGTTTTTGGTTATGAACTATAAGTTAGATTTCCAAAAAAGGTAATTTATGAACCTTTATTTTTGCATCCTCATCTACAAATTTTTTAAAAATAAATGTTAAGGACATATGTACTGTGAAGGATAGAATGGAGAAAGTAATATTAAGGTAATATTAAGTAGAACTATCCATAAGAAAAGCTTATTTCTTGTCCATTAGTTTAATCAAGAAGCACATTAAAACCAAAACCATTTGAGAAAATTCTCACTCAAAACATTATATTTTGGGGTAACCTCATCATCCTCTGAGGTCCTACTTAATAATGTGAAGCCTAAGGTTTCACCAGGAAAATACAAACTACTTTTTAAAGCAACAGATATTTTTGCCATACCTTCTAATACTAGAGTGGGTGTTTACCTTAGTGAACACTATAATTTGTTTTCTTCCAGAAAAATATGGTGTTGTTCCTAAGAAGTGCTTCCCTGAATCTCACACAACAGAGGCAAGCAGAAGGATGAATGATATTCTGAATCACAAGGTATAGCATATGGAATAGGATGAGATTAAGTTTGATATACATACCTTAAAACTTCTAAGTAGTTTTTCAAATGGGTTCTTGGGTATACACTTTGTGTACAAGACAACTACTGATGTTAGTGTCTGTCAGAAAGTAGTGTTGTTACATATTAACTTTTTTTGAACTGTTGAAATTAGGGTTAATTTTCTTAATTTTAATATGGTCCACAAACACACTAGGTGTTTTTTTTTTTTTTAGTAAAGATGGAATGGAACAGCTTTTATGTACTAGTAAATAAATAAACAAAAAAACTCATACTAATTATAAGGCTTATTTAAAAAATATTCTCAATTCTTATGCACTCCTGGACCATGTCAGTGATCTTCACACCACTGAAGATTTGTTATAGTCCCTAAACTGTTTTTTACTGTTTCAGTTATCTTTATGAATTATTTTCCTTCTCCACTTAACCCATTTTCCCAAGCAAGGTTGTAAAGCCTATAAGGATGCTACTTTGCTAGGCAGATTTCCTTTTTGAGAACTAGGATTTGCCTAAATTTGGTATTTCTGTCTATAAGGCTAAAACTAGACCTCTCATTTCTGGGAGAAGGATTTGCATTTTAAAATAAATTTAGATGTTTTCCTAATAATAGAAATAGGTTATATTACAACCAGGGAACTCAGGACTCTTATCTAAAGGGTAAAAGATTATTAATAGTATACATTTGAATTCTGTCTTTATTTGGAGCTAGATCCTCTGTAGCACTATGGTTAAATTTTAGACCTGACTTTTTGAAAGCAACAAACATAAAAATTATAGTGAGGATTGACATAGCCATGATTATAGTTATTTGATGGAGAAAGATAAAGTAGGCAACTAACAAAATTCTAAAAAAAAAATCTATTTGAATAACTTAATGCCCCAAATCATCTTCCCTCCTTTTTCTAAGAATGCTAAGAATTGTGAAGTTACTTTTTTGGTGTGCTCACAGAGGGTACTGTCAGTTGCACAGTCAGAAACAGTTTTATGTCGTCTTCTTTGAGAATTATCTATATCTTCTCTCCTTAGGCAAAGTATTTTTGCTGTATATTTAAGTAAACTAATTTGGGGGAAACATACTTTTTAAACTAAATTTTGCCATAGGTTGTGGGTGATTTATACTTCAAAGTAGAACTAGTATTGATTTGTTAGGCTTATTTACTATTGGGCTACCTATTGGAGTGCTGAATTAAGTTTCTGTTATAGATGAGAGAATTCTGTATAAGACTACGGAACCTGGTACACAGTGGAGCAACCAAAGGAGAAATCTCTGCTACACAGGATTCCATGATGGAGGAGGTAGTAACAATTATTGGATTTTCATACTCTTCTAAAGAACTCACAGACTGTTCCTATTTGTTAAATTGATGGAGGAGCATAGCCATTACAATGGAATATTTAATTGAATAACAACTTTTTCACAGCTGAAAACCATTGAGGCTTAAATTTCCTTTGCATTTTAGTATAGATTTTTAAAATGTGTTGTGTAAATAGTGAATACCTTTCATGGGTTTAGCACCAAAGAAACAAAGATAGGAAAGCCAGTCTCTGCTCTTAAAAATGTTATTCTTGGAGAACATAACACACATGAATTATAGTGAATCCTATACAAGATAAGTAAAAATGATTTGGTGGTCATAAAAGAGTAATTGGTGAGCTAATTTACCTGTCTTACACAGGGAAGATAGGTAAATTAGCTGTCAAAAGAACAATAGGAATTTACCAGGTAGATAGCAGGAAACATCATTCCATGCAAAGAGAATTGTATGACAAGTGGCATTAAACTTCAAAACTTTTATTTTACTCTGTAGGAAAAAGATAAGTTGTTGATGGTTATATCCGTTAAAGTATGTGAAAACATTTTGAGAAATTTAAAAAGCAGCAAATATAAGTTAGTAATAGAACTTTGTTTCATTTTTTTATTGGTACATTTTGATTATATATTTATCATAGGGAGTTTGTACCTGTACGTGATGTATCTTGTTGCTTCTTTTTTTCATATTCCCCTCCTTTCCCTTATATCCCTGTTCACCTCTTATTTACAAAAACTTTCCTTCTGTTCTTTCCCTTTTGTTTTTTTTCTTTTCTCTTCCTTTCTTTATCCCTCCCCCTTCCCTTTTGCCCCCCTCTCGTTTGAACATTTTCTTCCCATTTCCTATTATCTGTTATACATTTTGGTCCTTATTTATACTTTTGTTTTCTTATACCAGATTAATACTGCAATTTTTATACATGTGTATCTGATTTATTTCACCTAAGTGTATGGGTCTCAAAGTGTATCCATTTACTAGAAAAACCTCAGCTTCATCTTTCTTTATGAAAAAGTGGTACTCTATTATATAAAAATACACATCTTTATCCACTCATCAGTTGATAAGCAATTGGGCTGTTTCCAAGATTTAGGTATTAAAAACTGTCCCACTATAATCATGGGTGTACATATATTGCTGTGCTGTAATGCTTTTAATTTTTTCAGGAAGATACCAAGAAGGGGAATAACTAGGTTGAATAGAACTTCTAGTTTTAGTTTTGGGAGGAATCTCCACACTGATTTCCTCAGTACTTTTACCTGTTTACACTCCCACAAACAGTGGAGAAGGGTTCCTCTTTCCCTATGGTTCTGCCAGCATTTCTTGATAATTACCATTCTTTCTGGAGTGAGATAGAATCTCAGCATTGTTTTCATTTGCATCTCAAATTTACCTGGCATTTCTGCTTCTTCATCTGAGAAGTGTCTATTCATTTCATGTACATGTTTGGATTGGGTCTTTAAATTTGGAGGGTTTGATTTTTTTTTTTTTTTTAGTGTTTTTTTATATCCTACATAATAGTTTTTTGTGCAAGGAACAGCTGGCAAACATTTTTCCCTGTACTGGATTGTCTCTTTACTCTGTTTGTGGTTTCTTTTGCTATGCAAAAGCTTTTTAGTAAGATGAGACCCCAGTTAACTGATTCTTTGTTATTAGGGTTTTGTTCATAAATTCTATGCCTGTATCTGTATCTTAAAGAATTTTAATATATTCTCTTTTCCAGCAGATTTAATGTTTCTGTTTTAGTATTTAGATTTTTGATCCATTTCAACTTTAGTGCCTGGTGAAAGGTAGGGGTTTCATTTTAGTCTTGGCAGGTGGATTTTTTTGACATGTGGAGTTTTTCCACATGCCAAAGACTGTTGGAATGGCCAAGCTTTTGTACAGCAAAAGAAACCATGAGCACAGTAAAGAGACAACCCAAAGTATAGGGAAAAATGTTTGCCAGCTGTTCCTTAGTTTTTCCAGCATTACTTATTAAAGAGGCTATTTTTTCTTCTAGTGAAGGTGTTTGACTCCTTTGTCAAAGACAAGGTAACTGTGTTTGGAGTTCTGCTAGTATCTTCTCATCTGTTCCATTGATTCCTGGGCCTCTTTTTTTGTCATGCCATGCTTTCTTTTTTTAATCACAGTAGTAGTATAGTTTGTGGCTTTGTAGTATAGTTTCAGATCAGGATTAATGATGCTCCTAGGCTTGCCTCTGTTGCCAAGAATAGCTTTTGCTATTCTAGGTCTCTTCTGGTCCCAAATTAATTTTAGGATTATTTTCTCTAATTCTTTTGTGTATGCTATTGGAATTTTGATTGGGATTACATTAAATCTGTATAACAATTTTGGAAATACGGCCATTTTCTTGTATTGATTCTTCCTAACAAGGAACAAGGGATATCTTTCCATTTTCTGATAGCCTCTTTAATCTCTTTTTTTCAGAGTGTTGAAATTCATTGTAAATCTTTCATTTCCTTTGTTAAATTGATTGCTATATGTTTCAATTTTTTGGATGCTATTGTGAAAGGTGTTGTTGCCCTAATTTTTCTCTCATTGGGGTTGTTATTCATATACAGGAATGCTATTGAGTTTTGGGTGTTGACTTTGTATCTAGCTATGTTAGTGAATTTTCTTTCTAAATCTAGAAGTCTTTTGGTGGAGATTTTGAGGTTTTCTATATAGAGCTCATATCACCCTCAAATAATAATAATTTAACTTCTTTTCCTGACTTTATTCCTTTTATTTCTTATGCTTGTCTAATTGCTCTGGCTAATGTTTCTAGAACTATATTGAGTAAGACTGGACAGTCTTGTCTTGTTCCTGATTTTAAAGTGAAACTTTCAGTTTTTATCCACTTAGTTGACTGTTGTTTTGTCATAGATGGCTTTTATCAGATTTTGTTGTTTGACTTACTCCTTCAATTTCGTTTACTAATACTGGTTTATTTAGATTTTTTATATCTTCTTGATTCAGGTTTGGTAATTCGTATGTACATAGCAATTGATCTGTTTCTTATGTTTCCCATCTCAGGTTCTCAAAGTAGGTATTGATGATCTGGATTTCTGTAGGATTTGCTATGATTTCATTCTTTTCCTTCCTAATTGTATGGATTTAAGTCTTCCCTTTTTTTGGTCAGGTTGCATAATGTTTGATTAATTTAATTTAATCTGTCAAAGAACCAGCTTTTTGATTCATTGATTCTTTGTATTATATTCTTAATCTCCATTGCATTAGCTTTTACTGTGATCTTTATAATTACTTCTCTTGCACAACTGTTGGGCTTGACTTCCTCTTCTTTTTCTAGAAGCTTGAGTTCAACATTAGGTTGCTTATTTAAGCTCACACCTTTTTTTTTTTTTTTTTTGGCAGAACCAGGGATTGAACTCAGGCCCTTGCGCTTGCCAGGGAAGCGCTTATTCCACTGAGCCATCTCCCTGGCCCCTAGCTCACACCTTTTGTGATATGGGTATTCTGATTAGACTTGGCTTTAAATATCTGCAGAGTAACTGTCCTTGCTTTCTTCCTGGTCCCTATCACATGAAGTATTATTTTCCATCCTTTGACTTTCAATCTATGAATTTCTTTTTGAATTACATGTGTTTCTTTTTTTTTATTTTTTTTGTTTTATTGAAGTACAAATATCAATGAGATAGTTTTAAGATACTTTGACAAGATGGATTTGATAAATTAATACATTGCAAACTGTTTTCATAATGTTTAGGTATCATAGAAGGTACATACATGATACATGTGTTTCTGATATGCAGCATATTTTTAGATCTTGATTTTTTTATCCATTCTGCCAGTGTTTCTTTTAGTTAGTGCACTGAGCTAATTTTATTGATGGTTTTAACTGGTATGTATCAACTTATCCTTGTCATATTATTTTCCTACTGTTGCTTTGCCTTTTTTTCCTCTTCTGTTTCATTGGTTGCCTTTCTGGTGGATTCATTCTTTTGGGATTCTTGGAGTTGTAGTCTTTTTTATTTATTTATTTATTTATTTTTTTGAGAACATTCTTCAGAATAATTTGGAGAGCTGGTTCATGAATTTCCTCAGATATTCTTTGTCTTGGAACTATCTTATTAATTTTGAAAGCTAGTTTTGTGGGTTAATCAATCTGGGCTGGAGATTGTTTTCTTTTGGGGCTTGAAATAGTACACTCCTTTACCTGAGGATTTGTATTGACAAGTCTGCTGTGATTTTGATAGGCATTCTTTATTATTTTTTTTATTTTTTATTATTTTTTTTTTTTGTCTTTTTGAGACAGGGTCTCACTATGCAGTTCAGGCTGGCCTTAAGCTCACTTTGTAGCTTAGGCTGGTCTCGAACTCACAACAATCCTCCTGTCTCAGCCTCCCGAGTGCTGGGATTACAGGCATGCGCCACCACGCCCGGCTTGGGATAGGCATTCTTTAATAGGTGATTTGTTTCTTTTCTTTTTTAAAAAGCTTTTAATATTCTGTTCTTGTGTTGAATTTCTGTAATCTTGACTATTGTATACCTTGGTGTAGATTTTTTGTTTTTGATCACAGCTAGTTGGAGTTTTGTATGCCTCATTAACTGTATGTTAGATTCTTTTTCCATGCTTGGGAAGTTTTCTCTCATTACTTCTGTGAACAGGTTTTTTTATGGCATTTGTGATATCTTCTGCTCTTTCTTTGACTCAGTCAATTTTCTGTTATTCTTTGCATCACTCATTGGCTATTAGATTGATATTTTTGTGGTTTCTTATAATTTTTAGGAAAGTTTTCTTTCATGATCTCTAATTGCAGTCCTGTTTTCTGTATCTGACATTCCTTGCATTAGTTCATTCTGTTGTATATATTTTGAATGGGAGTTTTAATTTGGGTTCTCTGTTTGAATCTGTTTCATGAATTCCATTTCCTATGTTGGGTATTCATGTTTTCCATCATTTTCCAAAGCTCCTCTATATTTTTATCTGGGTCTGCTAGTTGCCCTTTTCTGGGGGACATCTGAACCCAAATACTGTACCAGCCACTGCATTCTGCTCACCATTCCATTGGTGAGTTTCTCTGGGAGCCCTTGGGGTCACCAGTAGTCACCAGGAGCCTACATCTTCAAGTCACCCTCTCACATAGTAAAATAGCTTAGAGAGAAAGTGCTGCTTGTCACCTTCTTCTGCATTGATGTCTCTTTTTGCTCTCCCCATATGCTTTAGTTCTTGTTTCAGATCCTTGCTGGGTCTCAGGGACCCACTTCCCTCCTTCTTGTCTTCTTCATATTTCTATATTTCAGTGTCTGGACACTAAGTCTTGGAGAGGCTGTTTCTCTGCTATTCACCACTCTGCCATCTTCCTAGAAGTCAACAGTAATAGTATTTATTATCAAAGCAGTTAAGAATCTATATTTAATGCTGCCCATACCCAGAATGGCTGTACATAAAATTTGAGATTGCTTTGTGTGGGGGCAGGACATCCCTTTTTCAGCCAGTTGGCTCACTGGTAGATTTCCTTTCATGACTGTTAAGTTACAAGGGCTCAGTTTTTTCATTTCAGTGGAAACACTTGTGCTTCACTCATACACTGCTTTGTTTTAAAATTTATTTTTTTAATTCAATAAGTATTTATTTACTAAGACTTGGGACCTAGGAGAGAACTGAGTTTCCTTTACAATTTTGGGAGGCAGTATAGAGGAATAATTGAGAGCATGGTCTCTGGAATCAGATTGAATACTAGCTTTTTCTTAATAGCCATGTGTTCTAGGACAAGTTTTCATGTCAGTTCATAACATGATTAGCCTTGTACTTAACACATAATTAAGATAGAAGTGTCTTATGTATTTATCAAATGGGTGAATATGGAAGTTTCATTTACCAAGTGCATCTAAATGTGTACTTTTCTTTACTTCTTAAGTGTTCCTCTTAAAGAGAGATGTCTTATAATAGTAGGAAAAAACATGCTTTGGAGTTAGACAACATAGATTTAAGTTCCAACTCATATTACTTTTTTTGGGCAGAACTGGGGATGCCAGGCAAGCACTTATTCTACTGAGCTATCTCCCCAACCCTCAACTTACATTATTTAAAAGTTTATGATCTTAGGTAGCTCACAGTTAACCTGACCTAAAAGATTTAAAAATTTCTTTCTTGGAATTTGTGGTGATTACAGAAAGGATTAAATGTAAGATTGCAAAGCATAGCCCCTGGCACATAGCAGAAATTAATAAATTTCCATTCTTTTCTGTTTGGAATGGTATATCTTAGAGGCTAGATTTACCTTCGTTTATGATTAGATTAAGTTTTTAGAGTATGGCAAGGATAAAGATTATGCAAAAATTATAAAACATATCCCAGATAATATTTACAGAGCATAATCATACTATAGACCTACAGTGTTTGCTTTAATGGTCTTTGGATTAATGGTATAAGATCCACATCCTAACCATGTGGTTAGTAGCAGATAGTTGTTGATAAGAATTAGGGCAGATATATTTTACATGTTTTTTTCTTTACCTCTATCTTGAAAAAATAGTAAGACACTATACTGAGCCCTAAATATGGACATTCCTACCCTATCCCATTAGTGGAAATTGAATTTAGGGTCTAGGTACTGAACTATTTTCATTGCTCCTTTTACTTTGTGCAATAGGACCTCACTGAGTTGCCAAAGTGGAGCTCAAAATTGAGATCCTTTTGCTTCAGCTTCCCACAGTTTATGGGATTACAGGTATATGCCACTGCAACTGGCTTAAATATAGATATTCTGCAGCCTTGTTTATTTAATAGTTTTTCCTAAACTGTTCACTACAGAATTCTGTGTGGTAGGTTTTTAAATTTTTATGATCCCTTAAATGACTGTTCTTTATTGAGCCTGACTGGTAATGAAGAGTCTAGCTTCATATGAAGCCACAAATTAGTACCTGTAATTTGCCTAGACTTGTGGATGAGTCAAAGTGGTGACTTAAATGAACAACCATGAAGCTGTTTACTTTGAATGAAATGTGTTTTTGCTAAAGGCATTTTTTTCTGAAAGGAATGGAGGTTGTGTGTAAAGGTGTAGACAAGGTAGGAAAAGTGCAGTCACTTCTATTGCAGTGTTTTCTGAGTATGTCTACTTTTATCCTCCAGGTTCTCTTAACAATATTAGTGTAGGGGCCAGGGAGATGGCTCAGTAGAATAAGCACTTGCCTGGCAAGCGCAAGGGCCTGATCTCAATTCCCAGTTCCGCAAAAAAAGAAAAAGAATATTAGCGTATTCTCTACCAAATCCTGTTTGTTGAAAACATATCATAAAACAGAGACAAAATAAATTTTGTTAGAGCTTTGAAAGTATTTTTTGTTAGGCTTTGACATGAAGCCATTTTGATTGGCTCTTAATTCTTAAAAACAGTTTTAAGAGCCAGGTGTGGCAAGGATCAAGATTGTGCAAAAGATTACAGGCCTGTAATCCCAGAGTTTAGGAGACTGAGGAAGGAGAATTGTAAGTTCAGGGCTCCCTGGACTACATAGTGAATTCAAGGCCAGCACTACGTAGTGAGACCCTGTCTCAAAGAAACAAACAAAAAAAAGGTATTTAGTCCTAGTCTGCCAGCACCTATGAAATCAGTTTCTCTGGGAATGGAACCTAGTTATCTGTGTTTTTATTTTGAAGACTTCTTTGATTAACAAATTAATATTAGAATAGTAAAAATTGCACAGTGAAGTCTTCCCACTATGTTCTTCCTTCCACTTCCCACCCCACCCCCAAATTACCTTTGTTTCTGTTATTAATATTGACTGTTATCTTTCCAGAAATCTTCCTTTTGCAATTTAATACAAGTATTTTTTTCACATTTAGAGTATTATTAATTACTATGCATCATGGTTTTTTGCTTAATATGTTTAGCAAATCTTTCCATATTGATATATAAAGTTTGTATATTTAAAAATGTTTCTATAATATTTTATTGTCTTTTTTTTTTTGTCTTTTTGAGACAGGGTCTCACTATGCAGTTCAGACTGGCCTTAAGCTCACTCTGCAGCTCAGGCTGGTCTTGAACTCACAACAATCCTCCTGCCTCAGCCTCCCGAGTGCTGGGATTACAGGCCTGCGCCACCACGCCCGGCTAATATTTTATTGTCTAAATGTACCATAGTTAATTTCACTGATCCTTACTAATGGATACTTCTGATTCCTTACTAATGTTTCTTTTTAAACTTTTTTTGATAAAATATAGTAATCTTATATGTACATCATTTTATATATGTGCATATATACTCATAGATTACATTTTTAGGAGCAGAATTTTTGGGTTAGTGTATGATCATAATTATGACATTTGATGCCAAATTGTCCTTGGGATTATAACATTTTATACTCTTATCATCAATGCATATTAGAACCTGTTTTCTTTTAGTTTTATCAAGATAGTATGCTAATCAAACAGTTGGAGTTTTGCCAGTCTGATAGATAGCAGAAACGTTTTTAGGGGGATACTAGGGGTTGAACCTAAAGACTGGTAGGTGCCAGCCAAGCCCTCTACCAGTGAGATACATTTCTAGCCCCCTCAATCTGATAAACAATTGACTTGAATATGTAGGAAATAGGTTCTGTCAAACAGTGATGATGAGGTTATAAACTGATACAATCCCCAGGACAGTTTGGCATTACATATGAAAATTATGGTTGTGTATTCTTTCTAACTCAAAAAATCTGCTTCTAGAATTGTAACCTATGAATAAATGCCATCTCACTGTAATTTCATATAGTTAATGCATCCAGAAAATACCTATTTTTGCCTGCTTTTGCAGGCCCAAGTATTTTGGGTTTTGTTTTTATTTTTATTTTTATTATTTTTTTTTATTTTAGGGAAATGTCTACAGGGTGTTTAGGGTCTCACTACTCCTAGTGATCAGCCTGTTTACAGCCTCCCAAGAGCTGGGATTATAGGTGGGCCTGGTTGCAATTGCCATATTAGTGTGCCCTGGGGGCAGGGCCAGCAGGGCAGGCCTAGGGATTGAACCCCAACCTCTGTGCCTCCTTGCAGGCACCTCAATCTGCTGAGCTATTTAGCAAGCCCTTGTTTTGCTTTTAAACAAATCTTTTTTTTTTTTTAATTCTCCACCAGAAAGCAGTAGAGAGCTTTCCTCCCATTTTTCTTTTTTTTTTTCTCCCATTTTTCTACATATCAACAATCACCAATCATCAATCTTATTCTGTAGTTAGCCCATTACCTATAGCACTGAACTGCCTTCAAAATTTAGCTTTTTTCTGTGACTACTTTAATATCTTTGTGGCTACTCTACCACCAATAAGAGGTCATTTTACATCTGACCTTAGTTTCTTTATCAATAAAACTAAAATACTGGGATAAATTATTGCTTGAAAGTATTATAGCTTTGCATTTTATAATAGAAATAATATTTTTACAGTGCCTTAGAGATTATTGTATGCCCTCTCAACAACATATCATTTCAAGCACAAATTAAAAGGAAGATTCTGCCACTTCTGTAGTATTTGTAGCCATCGAAATCCTATAGTCTTAGCAATTTTGCTCCCTTATGAGTAATTTGGTTATCTTGACTACCTTCTTCTCATTTTTCCTCCATTCCGTGTCTGCTTATAGCTGGCTTATTTTTAGCTTTCTGTTTGTTTGCTTGGTTGGTTGGTTTGCTTTCTGAGGTATGGCCTCACTATGCAGTCTAGGCTTGCCTTGAATTTGCAGCAATCCTTTCCTCAGCCTCTGGGATTATAGGCATGCATTACCACAGTAGGTTGTAGCTGTCTTTAAACTTTAAAGTTCTCATCCTTCTAAGCTGGGGAATGTAGCTCAGTGGAAAATACTTGCCACACATGAGTGAAGCCCTGGGTTCAATCCCCAGTAGTGCATAAAAACTAAGTATTCAGGACTGACTGTTGTGTGTAGCATCTTTTCTTCTCTTTCTCTCATTGTCTTTTTTTTTTTTTTTCTGTCTGCAGGTTTAGCTGTGGATATTGACCTAGTCCCATTTCTTGTCTTTAAATTGGAATCTATACATCTTTCCCTACATTCCATTGTTCATGTGTCTTCTTTCTCTGTCCTGATTCCATTATTTACTATGTTAGAATTCAGCAAATCATTTCAAATAAATCTTTGTTCTAGGGGAAAATATTTTTAGAGATCACTTTATAAAAGAGCTCATTTATAAAACTTATACTTTGCCTTCTTACAAGTACCATTTACCTAGAAATAGGATTTAAACCTTTCTGATACCAGCTGTAGCTTTTCTGGTGGATGGGTTATAGGTTGGTAGAAAGGGATTACATTTATTCACATAATAAGATAAAAAATTTTAACCAGAAATCAGACAATTCCAATATGTAGTATGTCTTACATAATGGCATTCCCTATCCCCTCTAAAGGTATGAGGGAAGTGTTCTGTGGATTAAAAGCTTTTGAAGAATTTTATTTAAGGACTTGTATTTAAAGGAATAACTACAGCTATGTATTTATTCTTTAAAAAAAAAAAAAAAAACATTACAATCAGCCAGACCACATCGTGATTGGAATGGAGATTTGGGGAAAAAGAGAATCAGTTCCCAGGTACATTGTGTCATGCCTATATCTTCTGTCTTCAGCTTTTCAAGAATTTTAGAAAACACATATTCCCTGATTTTGTTCTGACACCAACTTTGGTCTGAAATTACACCTATAAGTCATGTGTTCAGTAAATACTTACTTAACATGTTACCTGGCACTGTTCTAGGCATTGGGGATTCAGCAAAGGCCAAGACAATTAAGAATCCTACTTTTGTGTACTGTAGTTTACTTTCTAGGAAGGAGAGATAAATAAAATAAGTAAACATGTGAGAACTATATGCCATTTGCTAAGTGGGGGAAAACAACAGGATTGGAAGTAGTGGGATGGAGAGTGCACAGTTTCAATCAAAGTTACAAATACTTTTCCCCAGTGGACAAAATATGGTTTTAATGTGTGGGAATATGACTGTGTTATTGTTTAGTTCATATGATGACTTGTATCACTGGCCAGCATCTTTTCCTTGCCAGGTATATTTGTGAGAAGTGGATGACACTCCTGCATTGCCCACCAGAGAGCAGACTTGGCTATCCTAAGCTCACTACCAGTTGTATACCTTTGAGAATAGGGAATGTTATTCAGAATAATGGAGACTCTTATCAAGAAAATATAGTATCAAAGGTTTTTGAGATATACTTTGGAGATTTTTTTTTTTAAATAAGAGTTTATTTAACTAACTGCTATTGTTTGACTCAGAGCCAAATATTCCTTCCAGAATGTTACTGATTTAAATGTGAATTACTTAAAGGTGGGGGGGATTATTTTAGATGTTTTATAAGCTTGGTAAATGAATTGCATAAAACAAAACCACATATTTAGGGAGGGCTGACCCATGGATTTAGTCATAATAATGGTTTACTATGGGAAGTTTTGAGTTGTTGAGTTGAAAAGGAGCCAAGGAACCCTTTTTCTTTATGTTCTATATATTGATTTAAATGGTGGTTGTATGGGCATATGTGTATGTTTTAAAATTTTGAATTGAGTCAGACACTTAAGATTTGAGTACTTTCCATACTAATAAACAAAAAAAAAATTAAGTCTTGGAATTTGGATTTGGAATTAGGCCTTGGTAATGGGGAAGCATTATTGAATACTCAATAAGGAAGTAACTTGAAGAAAGTGATGCGTCTAAAATTATTCTGTGGTGATATGAAGAATGAACCAGCTCTATTGGTATATCTAGCCAAGTGCTCAGTTCAGAGCTAGACGCTACAGGGAACACAAAATATCCATGATATTGTAACTTATTACAGGATGCAAATTGCATGAAACCTAGAAAGTTACAGTAAATGGTGAATTCATAAGGTTTTGGAAATAGTGATGAAGTCAGACCTGAGTTCCAATTCTCATTTTGCAATTTCCTGGCTTTGTGACTCCAAACAAGTTGTCCCAGATATTGATGCAAACCCAGAAACCGGGTGTGGTGGCACATGCCTTTAATCCTAGCACTCGGGTGACTCAGACAGGAGGATCACTAAGAGTCCAAGCTGCATAGTGAGACCCTGTACTAAATAAATAAATGAATAAAATGATTAAAAAATGTTTTTAAAGATTTTGTGTTCAAAGATTATAGTACAATAAGGGAACATCAATGTTCCCCTTTTAAGGCTGGTATTCAAGGAGCAATAATATTATTATTTTCTTTTTTGATGGTAGTGACCTATGAAAAAGAAGACCTACTAGAAGATTGTGGTCTAGTTACCTACTATCTTCTGCTTATTTTCCAGCTACCTTCAGTAGATGACTCAATTTCTTTGAATCCCAGTTTCTTCTGATATAATGGGGAGGAGGCTATTTCTTGGAGTAATTAAGTGAACTGAGTAGACATATAGTATCCAGCACAAAATAAGTCCATTTAATAAATACCAGATCCATATCTCTAATGAGTATACAGAAGTGTGGTACAGCCAGGCATGGAGACACACACCTGGAATCCCAGCACTCAGCAGTCTGAGGTAGGAGGATCACTGTGAGTTTGAGGCCAGCCTGGGCTACATAGTAAACTCAAGACCAGTTTAAAAAAAAAAAGTGTGGTATGCAAATAATGCAGATAAATAAGGGATGAGATTGGATCAGGGTCATGACTGAGGTAGAGAAAAAGGAACAAATTATAGTGTTGTTATATTTTTGTATAAGATAAGGGAATTTGAGAAAGAACAGAAAGTACTTTATCCTGGTCCTTTTTTTTTTTTCTTTTTTTTTTTCCTGGTATTTTGGGGAAGGATCTACAGGGTATTCAGGGTCTCACTACTAAACTGGACTTATAGTGATCTGCCTGCTTACAGCCTCCCAAGAGCTGGTATTACAGGATCACACCACCATGCCCATTCTCAATTGCCATCTCAGCACGCCCCAGGGGCAGGGCCGGCAGGGGATCAAACCACTAGCCCCTGTGCCTCCTTGTAGGCACTTTAATCCACAGAGCTATTTGGCCAGCCCTGTCCTGGTCTTATGTGGTCTATGTCTTTATATTCTATTTTTGTCATTCTGGAAAATGAAAATAATGTAAACATATCCTTAGAGTATACTGATGCAATGTTTGTATGTGGTACTAGAAATTGAGCCCAAGACATTCACACTGAGTTATCTCAGCTGTTTTTCATTTTGATATAGGATTGTACTTTATTGCCAGGCTCAACCCATGTTACTAAGTTATTCCTTTTCTAATAATACTTTTAATGGGTAATATCATTCAGGTTCCAGGTGAAAAGATATTGATTATTCTGAGTAGATCCCTGTCATAGTCAAAGGAAACCTTTGAGGCATAGTCCATTTATAAAATGTTATTGTCACTTGAAAAATTATCAGTAGAGTAATAACCCAGATTGAGTTTCAATGGTGAGCAGTTCCTTAGATAAGGAATTTTAATTTGTAGGACAAGTATTAAACACTAAATATTAACATTTCAGAAGTACATTGTTTTGAGTTTATCTGAGAATTCATGAGTTGACTGATAGCAGATTCTGGACATAAAAACTTTCTAGTTTTTAGAGAAGTACTAGTTTTTTTTTTTAATTCTTCCTTGAATTTAGTCACTAATTTTTTATGTTTTCCAAACTTGAAGAAAAGTTTACTCTAGCATTGCTCATTTGTGCTCTTCTCTTGCAGATATTCCGAGTAGTGTGCATTTGTTTGGGTAATCCGCCAGAGACATTCACCTGGGAATATCGGGACAAAGATAAAAATTATCACAAGATTGGCCCCATAACACCCTTGGAGTTTTACAGGGAACATGTCAAGCCACTCTTCAATATGGAAGATAAGGTTGGAGATTGACATTGGTAGCCACTGGTTGTTTACTTTCACATGTTTGTTGTATAAGAAAGTGTATGAGATTCTTGGGTTAATATGTGTGATCATCAAGCTGAACACCAAATGAACTATTTATTTTCTGTACTACGAAGTTTTTTTATTCATCTAATCAGGTTGACATGCTAGAATCTTTTCACTTTTTCCCAATGTGTTTCTTCAGAGACATTTTTGACTTTAGGCCGGGGTCAATTTCAAACTCATTTGTCCCTTGATAATTCCTTTTATTGATAATCTTGACTCTCTTCTAAACAAATGGTATTGCCAGGTTGTAGTATCTTATAACTTGAGAGAATGTGTATTGTGTGCTCCATGTCACCTGAATATATGCAGTTTTTTAAAACTAGTTTTGGGGCAGTTCTTGCCCACAGAAAAAACAAGTAGATGTAGTTCTCAAATGTGTCTCTTGCAATAAAATTATGCAAGGCCTTCCTCATATGTATTTTGCCAACTCTTATTTCTTTGTTACTTTATAGTGTGTCTGTAGTGCCTTCTTCTAGTAGGCAGTAGTGATAAGTTCAATACAAACTTACAAACCTAGAGGAAAAAGACATCTTGCTTGATGTTCCTGACTTAATGGTCTAATCAGCATATTCTTGATCTTAAAAGATTTGTTTTGTGAATGATCCTCGGCCCCAGCACAAGTACAATAAACTTTATACTGTAGACTACCTGAGCAATATGGTTGGAGGGAGAAGAACTCTCTATAACAACCAGCCAATTGACTTACTGAAAAAGATGGTTGCCGCTTCTATCAAAGATGGAGAGGTTGGTATTATTTTTATGTCTCCATACAGGGGTTAAAATAACTTATTTTACTTCTTTAAGAAGATAGTGCTTTTGTTTATTTTTCTTTTTTCTCTATTTCTAGGCTGTGTGGTTTGGCTGTGATGTTGGAAAACACTTCAATGGCAAGCTGGGCCTCAGTGACATGAACATGTGAGTATAATAAATTTAAAATGCTCACTTTGGGCTGTCGCTTTTGGAGTGCACTCTTGATACATAATGACTGCTGAGCTTCATCCAGAGAAAGGTTGGCCTAAGGGTGGGTCTCATTTTATACTGTAGAATGTGAGATCACATATTTAACTGTCTTAAGCCCAGAGATCAAGATCATACTATAACAGAAGTCATTAGTCTTCCTAAAAAGCATCCTTAAAGAAAAAGACACTTCAAAAAGAAATCAGTTACCGTGTCAATCTGCTCAGTGTACTTGGGAATATAGTGAAAGATTTTCTAAAGCTCTTATTTGCTATTTGTTGTTTCTCACACTGCTTATCTTCGATGGCTTATCTTTATGAGGAATAGTACTAATTTGTACCATTATGATAGTGAAAGTTCATTTGCAAACTAAATTAGACTACATTCCTTGAATGTGAAAATATGCCATTTGAGAGTTACTTATAATAATAGTAATATAGTATTGATAAACTAGTAGGAAGTTGAATAAATATCTTGATAGTTAACAGAAGAAAGAATAGGTTTTTAAAGTTTGAATATAATATCCAGCCAGGCATGGTGGTGCATCCCTGTAAAGCCAGCATTCAATGCTGTGAGGATGAGGCTAGCCTGGGCTACAAAGTGAGTTCAAGGCCAGCCTAAACTGTGTAGTGAAACCCTGTCTCAAAAAGACAAAAAAAATAATGCTTAATGTATTTGGCATCATTTATTTAAATTTCAGTCAGCAGTGGTTTTTTTATTATTATTTTTAATTTTTTTATTTGATATAGGGTCTTACTATGCAGTTCAGACTCGTAGTGATCCTCTGGTCTCAGCCTCCCTAGTGCTGGGAGATGTGTGTCAGCGCCAGTATGGTATGCCTGGGGCTAGCATGACATGTGGTACTGGGGACTGAACTCCAGGCAGGCGCTTAGACTGCTGCCCCAGCCAGCTTTGAAAGAGACTGGTTTTGTAAGAAATTACTTCTAATACTTTCTTCCATACTTTTTTAAAAAGTTGTTTTGCCAAAATGATAATTCAAACTGATGTGCCAATTTTTAATATAGTGAATTTAATCTTTAATAATTTCGTATTTTCCTACATATGCTTATGATACATAAAGAATGGAATACTATTGAGAAACAAAATTCTGCATGTGTCATGTTCTTTCTGAAGGGTTACAGCTAAAACCTATATTTGTTTAGAGCTATTGAGCCTAATCAGTTTCCTGTGATCCTTTTATAGTTAGAAGGCAGTCTCTTTATTTTATACTGTCATTCATTTTTATAGCTATGATCATGAGTTGGTGTTTGGTGTCTCCTTGAAGAACATGAGTAAAGCAGAGAGGTTGTCTTTTGGTGAATCACTTATGACCCACGCCATGACCTTCACTGCTGTCTCAGAGAAGGTAGGACCCCCAGAGTGATGCATTGGTGTTTGCACAGATGGATCCACATTTGCCTATAGTCTGTTAATCCAGTGGAACTTCTTTCCTGTTGCTTATAATTTCTTTGCTTTTCCACCTTCCCCCAATGATTTCTATTAAAAGCTAGCTTCTAAGTAAGCATTGTTCCTATATCACTCGAATTTGAGCTATATGTTCAGATATGATAAAATTAGGAGCTTCCATGAGACACAGAATTTGGTTCAGCAGGGAATAAAGAAGTAACTGCTTTTTTGTAAGTTTGGAAGGTCTTGGTGTAAAGAAAGATCAGCAGAGAAGTTTAGTAAAAGGCGAAAGATTTATATGATCTAAAGAGAAACCAGAGTATAGCAGAAGAATTTAGGAAAAGTTAATTTCTGTTTTATAAGGAATGAAAATGTCTCCCAACAGTATTACTTTCTTGATGACCTATTTTCAGACTTATTTTTATTCATTTGCTATTAGCCATTACTGCATTTATGCAGAGCTTTAGGAGATTGGATGTAAAGAATTTTGAACTTGCTATGAAATACTCTGAATAGTACTATCACAATTTCTAGGATATTAGAGTTAGAAACTTTATCTTTCACAAAAAATCTCCCCACTTTGAGGCTGTAGAAGGTTATTTTACTCCCAAGGCTTAGGGGTCTAAGGAAGAAAAAACGTAAAGCCACTCTTCATTCTTTACTGCTGCAAACAAAATGTTTTCATTTTAGTGCAAATACTGGAAAGAAATCTACAGACTAACTACCTCACATAAAGTGTTTTAGGAAATGGTTTGATAGAGAATGGTTTTTGCTACCCTGTGTTCTGGAATTATGATCACTAAAGTACTTACCATCTTAGCATATCATTATGCCGTGTTTTTCTAACTAGACTACCTAGAAGTCTGATTGTTTTGTGTATACCTTATAAACAGGATGAGGTTTTCTCTCTATACTTTCCTCCAATCTCTACCATCTCCTTCACTTACACCTTTTTGACCCACAACTTGTGTCTTTTTGACCACAAAACCTGTTCTTAAGGAAGGTTTAATTACATTTGCACACATTACAGGGGTAAGATTTTAAGTAGCACAACTCTGAAGTATTTCAGTTTTACATGAGATCAAACACAGTATGGTATAAAAAGTACTCTGAACTAATTAGGCAGTTCTGTGCAGATATTCATGTAGTTTTCCCAAATTAATGCAAAAATTGGTAACTTAATGATAATAATAATGCAGAAGGGCTGGTGAGATAGCTCAGCAGACTAAGTGACTGCTTAGGCAAGTGTAGGGATCTGGCTTCAATCCCCAGTACCACATGTCGTACAGGCCCTGCCCCTGGGCTTGCTAAGCTGACCACAGAGACTGGGAGTGGTGGTGCATGCCTGTAATCCCAGCAGGGAGGCTGAAAACAAGAGGATCACTATGAGTCTGGGCTGCCTAGTAAGACCCTGTACCAAATACATTAAAAAAAATAGAGCTAAATGTATTCTGGTTACTATATTTCTTCAATATTCATTCCTAGTGTTGTTCCTATGGCAATCCTGGGAGGAAGGTCCAGTTTTTATCATTATATTTATGGATGATCCAAAAAACAACTTAATTCAGGTTATGCAGGAATTAATTGGCAAAGTAACAATAAGCATTTTCAGACATGCATTAACAAATGACTTTAGGTGATACAAATTCTAGTTATGATATTTAAAAATAAAGATAGAATACAGTAAATAGAATAGAAAACTAAAGCAGACATTTATATGTTGGCCTCAAAGTATAATAATTTAATGTTGCTAGTACAGGTAAGAGTAATTGAAACTAGTGGGTTTGTTGGCTAAATCTGAGATTGATAATTACTGAATTCTAAGAAAAATGCTAAGAGTAGAATTAGAATGTTCAGGTCAGCAAACCCATAGGGAACCAAATCACATGTAGAAGAGACTTATCATCAGTAATAGTAAGTAGGAGCTGACAGATGAAATCATTAAGAGAAATACAAGTGTCAGTGCTCTCTCATGCTACAGAGATTTAAATTGTTTTGACATCATCAAATGTCCTGGGTAAACATGACAGAGAAATATTTTCTCAAATGGAGCTCTACTTTTGTCCTCTCCGTGTCACTATAATAAATGCCAGAAAGGAAGGTTTATTATTATATTATTGTTCCTTTAAGAAAATGATAGTAGAGGTTATTTTATTAATGAAGATGGAAAGCAAAATTGCCCAAGTTTTATGAAAATGATGTCTTTATTCTTATTTTGCCATTCAATCTATCTTGTATTAAATTCCATATTTGTGTAACTGACTTAGTAAAAAACACATTTGCAGAACATCATTATTTGATTTCCCTAAATAGAAAATCATGCATTGTGATGAGAATATGTTTAGTTTGTTTTGTTTTATTTTTCAAAAACTCTTGGCCAGGAGTTAGAAACATTCCTATAATAAATGCAATGGGATGGCTTTCAAAGAGTTCTAATTGATTAAGAACAAGAATCCCTGGCTTCCAATAATGTTCACTACTTTTAATAATATGTTTTATTTTCCTTAGCCAAGTAGCATTTTCACCAGTTTATTTTCTATATAGGATAGAATGTAAAGGAATGGTACTATTTGTTTTGTTAGCTTTATTTACCCCACTTTTTATTGGAGTATGCATCCATTTAGTGATACTAGAAATATATTGTTCCTGATCATGTACATCATGGCTGTTTACAGCAGAGTATTTGTTTTAAGTGACTACAACACACTAAAATTGCATAATACCCCAACAAGGGGAATCTATGTATATTGTAACCTATCATCCTTTTATTTTTCTTTAGGATGATCAGGATGGTACATTTCTAAAATGGAGAGTAGAGAATTCATGGGGTGAAGACCATGGACACAAAGGTGAGCTTAAAGCTAAAATATTAATTTTGGGTAACTCAGATCTGTTGTATTCTGCCTTTTTGGATAGAAACCTGGTCTACTGTGAAGATTTTCAATAATTGGTCCTGTGGCTAAACTGTTGTACAAAAAAAAATATAAAGATTTGGTTTGCCCAAGGATTCTTGTGACCAGTATAGCATGCTTGAGCATTGGATTGACTCAGGACTACTGTGTGTTTGCATTTGTTCCAAACCTGACTCTACTAAGCCATTCTGTAACAGAACTTCTTGGTTGAATTCAAGAAGATTGAGTACCCTTTGCCAACCAACATGCTTGCTATCTGGGCATTTGGGACATTTTCATCTACTATACTAGTGTTCCAGAAGAAAGCCTTCTGAGTGGGGGCATGTGATTGTTAAGAAATTCTTGGCATTTCTTAGAAGTTGTGAAGCCTAAGGAAGAGAACACTTTGATTACCATTTAGAACTCTATAATACTGAGTAAAGAGCCAGGGATATAGCTTAGTGGCATAAGCACCTGCCTGGCAAGCTCAATGTCCCAAGTTCAATCCCTGCTACTGCATGCCATGCCAGATGTGTGACTGTTTTTGTTCATGAACTTTTTACTTAAACCTATATTTTCAAGACTTCTTCTATCTACTTAATCCACCAGAAGATTTAGTGTTTCTGTTTTAATATTTAATTTTTACTAATACATTTTTTTCTTTTTTGGTGGAAGCAGGGATTGAACTCAGGCCCTTGCACTTGCCACGGAAATGTTTATTCCACTGAGCCACCTCCCTGGCCTAATATTTAACTTAAAAAATGCATTTTGACTTTAGTTAAGTGCATGGTGATAGACATTGTTCTACTTGGAGCTTTTCGTATGTGGAAAGCCAGATTTTTCAGCACCATTTTTTAAAGAGGCTATCTTTCCTTTAGTTAACATGTTTAGACCCTCTGTCAAAGATAAGGTGGCTATGTGTGTTTGTAGTGGTGTCTGTATCTTCTAATCCATTCTACTGGTCCTCAGGTCTTTTTGCCATTACCATGCTGATTTTATTACAGCAGCATTATAGCATGATTTCAAATCAGGGATTATGATGCTTTCTGCCTTTTCTTTGTTGTCCAGGATTGTTTTTGCTATTCTAGGTCTCTTTGAGCTCCTGAGTTCAATCCCCAGTTTTGCCAAAAAAAAAAAAAAAAAAAAGTGGCAAAATCATGGAAAAAGTGTTTTTGAAGCAAGGAGAATATGGGGTGGGGGTAATGGCAGTGTGTCCTTTAATATAATAAATTTTAAAATTTCAACATCTTGTATTTTGGTTTGGTTTGGTTTTAGCAGAACTGGAAATTGAACTCAGGCCCTTGTGCTTACCTGGCAAGCATTTATTGTATTGAGCTATCTCTCCAGCCCCTATCCTATATTTTTTAATTAGCCCTTGTATCTGGAAAAACCAACACACCCTTTAATTACCTCTCCAGTCAAACTAATACCCCATCTTATTTGAGTACAGTGTGGCCAAAACTCAGCAGAAAACTCACCAGATTCTTCTGTAATGTTACATTGTGACACCCGGTGAGTTATAGAGAGATAAATTGATATTTAATTCCTGATCATATATCTGGATAGTTTTACATTTCTTTGTCAGTAACATGCATAGTTACTGTTTTCTTATAAGGTCCTACAATTTGTCTGTGTAGCTTTAAAATGAAATGATGTTTTTTTGGCTTTTATTTTCTAATGGCATCAGTAGAAAATAGGAACATAGGTTATTATATCTGTACTTTATGTGAAGAAACTGAAATTAATGAGTTTAGTTATGTTGGTTACTTATTGAGTTAAATCAAAACAATTGCCAGTTTGACTTGTGCAGGTTGTGAAGAATCAGAGTTGGAATTCAGACCTTATACTCCTTAAAAGTGTGTGTGACTTATATAAAAGATAATCATATGCTGATCTGTTTGAAGTTCACATCTTGATTTATAAATTGTATGTACTAAAAACAGTTTGGAGGGGCTGGTGAGATGGCTTAGTGGAATAAGTGCTTCCCTGGCAGGTACAAGGGCCTGAGTTCAATATCCAGTTCCACCAAAATAATAACAATAATAATAATAAAATAAAAACAGTTTTGAATTCTTAGAAAAGAATAAGAAAACAATTTTGCTATGCTATATTTGAGTGTTCATGTCTCTGCAGGTATGGGGAAAGTGCTAATACCACCAAATGCAGATATAGATGTCTGAGTTCTCTCAGAAGGGCTATTCACTAGTCATCTTTACTGACCAAATTGCCTACATGACTCAGGCCAAAACTAGTACACGCAGGCCAGCCTGATAGCTCTGCACACTAAAGCATCTGTGTAGGCAGAGCACAGTGGCCAGGGTTGCCCCCAGGGTGCACTGAGATGGTGGTTGAGACTGGGCATGATGGCAAGCGCCTGTAATCCCAGTACTTGGAAGGCTGAAAACAGGAGAATCACTACCAATCTATGTAGTGAGACCCTGTAGACCCTGTCCTTAAATACAGGGAAAAAAAAATAGCTATCAAAGTACATCCTGGCTCTCTCGCTGTTAGCTGTGTAACATAGGTGGAAGTATTTAGCTTATCTCAGCCTCAGCTTTTTTTATCCATAATACAGAGATAATAATTTTATCTACATTAAAAGATAATATGCATGGTTCTCCTTATTTGAAGGCCTTCTATAAGCCGGAGGACATGTTCTTGACAAATTGCAACTATACACTTATAATTTTATTTATTTATTTATTTTACACATAATTTTAAACATGATGCATGTACTCTTGGAAGATCTACAAAGTCCTAAATGCATTCTTTAGAAAATCATGCTTGTTGCCTAGACCATCTTTTCACATCTTTTATGAAAAATCCTATCTCTCACCCTGATGCTACAATTCTTGTCTGGTGAACTTTACCCACTGTCTCCTTTGACAGTGTCTTCTGGTCTGAATAAACTCAAGAGGAGTGATAGAGGACCATGTCAGGCATAAAGAAATACTCAAAAATATTAGCTCTCCATTGTTAACATTACTTGTAGATTCATGGGAGCAAGAGAACAAGAACATCAGACTCCCTCACCTTTCCCTTCTAGAAGAGGGCTGCCTGACCTGCCTTATGGCTCTATTTTCAGGTTTCTAAGAACTCAGACCCCAAAATGATCACTGTGGTACCTCAACAGTTTCTGGGTGGATACTCCATTATGTGGGCTTAGTTTCCTGAGAGAAAGTGATGTAGATGAATAAACCTGGTCCCGAGGAAAAGCCATTAGCAGTAACATCAGCTCGCATTTATTGATGTGATGCAGGGAACCGTGCACAGGCTATAGTTGGAGAATGTCTCTGGCACTCTGAGGAATTTATACTTAACCACCTGGGACATGGAAAGGGGATTTAAAGAGGGCTGTGATGTGACAGAAGTGGCATTTGTGATGTACTCCTCAGACTATAAGATGTAGTATAAATAAACCAAGAAAAGCAAAGAAAAAATTAATTTTCCAAGAAGGCAGCTGACAGAGAAAGAACCAGTGAGGTCCCCCTCAGTGTGGGCAGGTTAGAGGGAGAAGACATTGAAGCTAAGGTTATCAAAAGGGGCAAGGAGTGGAGAGAGCACCCCAGAAGCCATGGGACTCAATGTGTCAGGGAGACTATGATTGTAAGTAGTGATACAGCAGAGCAGACAGCAAGTGAGTAAGGGAAAGGCCTTGGGGTTAGATTTGACAGTAGTTTGGAAAGTTTTAGGAGGGCTGAGGTCCAAGCTTCATCTACAGCATTTTAGTACTCAGTTCCTCAAATGCTACATACAACAGGGCAGGGAATATCAAAGCTGGCATACTTGTAAATCTTGATCCATGTATGAGAAACAGATACACAGGGTTGAGGGGGACATGTTTGATGAACCTCAGAGAAAGTGACTGGAACTGGTCTTCTCAGGGGTCCTTTATGGCAAGTCAGCTTGAAGAGCATTATGACTTCCTGTTAGGGCTCTGCCTTTTTTTGGAAAGCAATGTGGGGAGACCAGCAAGAAAGGTGATAGCTGAGAAAGGGCACCCCTTGATGTTTGGAGCCTGCTTTGGACAGGTCAGGGGGGTGGGCAACAAATGATGTGGCCTCCCATCTATGGAGCTTTTGAGGAATGACCAGAAAGCAGGCTGTGCCTGAAACAAATAGCACTAGTGATAGATTTGGGATCAGAGAAGTCATTGAGTCTCAGCTTTAAGGACACAAAGCCTTGGAGGAATTTGGTCTCTGGGAGTTGAGGAGTGCACAGGAGTGCAACTCAGGCTTGCCCTGCTCCTGCTTGTGCTCCAAGGAAAGAAAGTAAATGGGCTTCTGGGCTGTTGGGCAGAGGGCACTTCCTCAGGACATGCTGGCTCCTCTGACAGAATTTTGCTGTGGTTTAATGGGTAAAAATATGCAAACTACAACCTAAACAATTCCTTTCCTCTCCTGCATTTTCCAGTCCACATTTTCCCTGGTGCCTTTACCAGAAAAACAGTATCTTCTGTAACCTTTGTTTCTGAAAAAGGCCACCAGTAATATCCTGTTCTATGAGTATCTCTTCTTTTATCAGCAGAAGGTTCACAAACATAAATGCATCCTCACCCTAGAGCCAGACTTTATGTTTACTCTGGAGGAAGAAGAAGCCTCTTCTCAGATAACTGTCCAAATGGCAGTCATAATTGCAAGTGGTTGTTTTCATTCCCTTCCTATGGCTTCCCCACTTCCATGGCTTAAAAAAAAAAAAAAAAAGAAAAAGAAAAAAACCTTCAACCTATTTTGTTATCCATCTTTCTGAATACATGTACACAGAACACAAGGTATCTCTAATTGAAAGAGAACACTTCATAAAGACAATAATGGACCCTGGGTTCCACAGGTAGGAGCCCAAGCTATATTGAATGCTGTTATCTGTTCTTACACCATAATCCCTACCAAGGTCCTTTGCTACTTACTGAGCACTGTTGGACGAAGCTGAGCCTGTGGAAGAGCCTCCAATTAGAAGTTTAGACCTCAGTTGACATGGGCTTTGCTTACTGTCTGTGTGACTTTAGATAACTAAAGCCAGCCCTGCCTGAGTGAAGAGGATTAAAATCTGAGTATGACTAATATGTATGACATTACATTGTAAAATATAAGCTCCCCAGGGCATGGTTTTTTTGTTGTAGGGTTGTAATTTTTTGGGTAGTTTTGGCTTTTCAGTTTTACTTCGTTCTTTTTTGAGGCAGGGTTTCACTACCCAGTCCAGACTGGCCTTGAACTCACTTTGTAGCTCAAGCTGGTGTCCAACTTACAGAGATCCTCTTGCCTTAGCTTCCGAGTGCTGAGATTGCAGGGATGTGCCTGGTGGCCTACTTTGTTCTTTTTTTGTATGTATGTTTTTTATTTTGTTTATAGTATAATTCTACTAGATAATACAATTTGTTTTTTTATAAAATCAAATTATAAAAAAGTATATTAAGTGTCCGGCGCCGCTCCCGTCCCGCGGAAGAAGACACTCAGACACTCAGCAACAGGTTCAGCAAGCCTTTATCGAGTGGGATGCAAGCCTCTACATGCGTCCGCTATCCGCGGCTCCTACCGTGCAAGCATGGCGGATTTCCTGATACAAGAAGCTATATAGACTTTACAGACCAATCACAATTATACACGTGTTTAAATGGCATTGGTAGGATCATAAAACGGCGGGGCTTTTCTCTGGATAGGAGGGGCCCAGGCACAGCAACAAGAACCCGGAAGCCGGATATGGGCGCCATCTTGGCAGACACGATGGGCGGGGGAGCGAGGAGCGGTCGCCATCTTGGAATGGCTCCTGACAATTAAGAATCTTATTTCCATTTGTGTCTCTCTATTCCACCTAATCTGCTTCTTTCAGATTACCATTTCTATTAGTTTCTGGTACATCTTTCTTTTGTGTGCAGACACACACACAATTGCCTACCATAGTGGCATGTCCTGGAGGCATTTCCTTCTCAGTATATTTCCACATCAGTACACTTTGTCTCCCATTGTTTGGCTGTACCATAGTTACTTGACCAGTTCTGATACTAATTTGGGTTGCTTCTAGTCTTTTGCTATTGCAAAAAATAGTGCAGTGGGTTAATACATATACAGTGTGTAAAATAGTGCAAAGCCCATTGTAAGTGTTGAATAAGCATTAGCCGTTAATTGTACAGAAATACACACGTTGTGCATGCTAGAACTATCTGTGGAATGAATTCAGAGAAATTGCATTGCATTTATAATTTTTCTAGATATTTGTCAAATTCTGTTCCATAGGAGCTATGTCACTGCACATTTGCAACATACCCTGTAGAAAGTTAATACATTTGGGCATGCTTCATACGCAGGAATAGCTGAAAATTGTCACCACTTAAGGGCCAGCTAGATAGCTCAGCGGACTAAGTGCCTACTTAGGCAAGTACAGGGACTGGGGTTTGATCCGCGGTACCACATGCCTCTCCGGTCCCGCTCCTGGGGCACACTAAGCTTGTGATGGAGTCCAAGTGTGGTGGTGCATGTCTGTAATCCCAGCTGTGGGGGAGGCTGAAAATAGAAGGATCACTATGAGTGTAAACTGTGTAGTGATACCCTGTACACACACAGAAAAAAAAACAGTCACCACTTAATTATTCAAATGTCAATATTGGTAAATATAACTTAATAAAAATAGACGAACATTCCAGTTTAAAAGGGCAGAAGCCAGGTGCGATGTTGAACACCTGTAATCCTAGCTACTCCAGAGGCCAAAACAGGAGGCTCACACGTTCAAGGCCAGCCTGGGCAACTTAGGGAGACTTTAAAAGTAAAATGTTGAAAAAGGACTGGCAATGTAACTTAGTGACAGAGCACTTACCCAGCATGTGAGAGGCCCTGGGTTCATTCATTAGTACCACGAAAGAAAAAGGTGGGTGATAGAGGGATCTCAAACAGGTATTTTATAGAGCTATAAATAACAAGCACACAGAATTTTCTCAAAACGGTCATTTGGGCCCAAAAGATAGTCGATAATCATATATACCATATATTGATGAATATGTAAGGAAATTACATAGAAAATAGGGGATTGATTAAATATATTTTGGTTTAATCATAGATTTTTTTTAGAGAGAAATACAGCATTTCAGAAATTTTGGAGGAGAAAATCACCTACACAGTGGTATAGAACTATGAGTTTATTGTTGCCTGTAACATGCATCTATATTTGTAACACAGATTTATACAGAATATACCAGTTTTATGTACTTTTATCACTTAAATATTTTTTCATGGACTGGAAGTGTAGCACAGTGGTAGAACTTGCCAAGAATGCAAAGGCTCTGATTCTTTCACCAACACCACCAAAAAAAGAAAAAGAAAAAACCTTTCCATTGCTAGTACAACTTTATCTTAAATCACTAATGCTCTGTGAGGTGGTATCTCCCACTTTATTAGCACGTTTGAACTGTAGCCAGGTGGCAGTGACATTCTGTTCTCCTTTCTGGGAGCATGCCTTTGCACTAGCATTAGCAGCTGAAAGATTGGCAGTGACTTAATGAGGTCTGGTAGTCTTGCTTCCTTAGGGTCATAATTCTAGATGGTTCCACCAGAGCAGAACAGATAACTTGGTTTTGTCAAATATTTTAAAATAATAATCACAAATAGTTTGTTAGTGAGGTGAAATGCTTCATAGAACAAAGACAACAAAAGTATAAAATATTATGATTCATGCATGCTATCTAGCATGAGAAGTTTACATGTCAGTTCTCCAGCAGAATTTCAGTAAACTGGCCATTCAGGAACAGGAGCTCTTCTACATGAACTTCACCTCACCAGTCTACAGATCTGTCCACAAACAGTATTTTCCTTTTACAGATAGATCCTGTTGTCTGGTTTATAAAATACCAAAGTATTACCAGCTTCTTTGAGGGACTTTTCATTTATTTTACTTTTTTCTCATGTCATGTAAGTAAGTCTATAAGTTTTAAAGTCTCACAGTCCAGAATTCCAGTATAGTGAGAAACCATGTTACAGAACATCATTAAGATCAGGTCTCATAGACTGTAGCAATATCAAAAAAGTGGTTTCTTTGTTGGGTAGTTTTTGTCTCAATCGGTTTGTGGTGCTAGGAATTAAATTCAGGGTCTTAAGTATACTGGCTGTACTCTACTTGAGGTACACTCTAGTCCTGAAGTTTAAATAAAATTTTCTTTCACCGTAGTTTCTGAAATTGACTTTCTTTACTCATTTCATAGTTTTCCTCAATATTAACTTGGTGTCCCATTTTTGCTTTCTTTTCCTACTTGCCTAGGCAGATGCTGAGGGTCTCAGGAAGTGCATACTGAAAATGTAGCTGGCGGTGGTACTGGGCGGCCATGGCCACAGTGCTTATGGGCTAGGGGCTGCAGCCTTGAATCATAGTGGCCACAGGCACCTGCCTAAGCACAGCCTCCCTAAGTTTCAGAAACCGATTTTAATCTTCTCAAACTTTCAGATGAGCAGTGACAGGCTGTTATCTCAGGGCACAATTATTTGACAGCCACCTAGACTGTGAGGTTTTTGTGGGCCCCCAAAGAACTCATATCCTGAAGAGAGACACTAATCAAGCAGGTCCTCTCAGCAGAGACACTGAAGGGGTGGATCACAATTGATAGGAGTTTTAATTTGTGAGGACTTAATCTGATCTGTTTGTGGAACAAGATTGTGTAGATGTACTTACTGTCCATTTTCTTTGGGCATTCTTTGAAGATTCATTTGATTGTATGGTGATAACATTGTTATAAGGATACAGAACTTTATTACATGAATCTGCTTCTGTCCTTTGCCTGCCTCACTGCCCAGAGCTAGTCTAGAATGTATTTGGCCTGCACAGTGGTAAAGGGAGCATGACTGATGTCTCACAGGGTGTGATGTTGAGCAGACTGGCTTCCTTGCTCACAGCTCACTTTGAGAAGGCAAATGCTAAGGGTCTCAGGAAGTGCATACACAAAATGTAGCTGGTGGTGGTACTGGGCGGCTTTGGTATAGGAGATGTTAAGATCCAGACTGACTGATGACTGACTGACAGAAGCAAAGCCAAAAACTCCAGGTGTGTAGTCAGGACAAGCCAGAGCACAAGCCCATGCCCTTTTTCCTATGTCTCCTATTGAGAGTGAGCCCCTGGATATTTGTGTATGTATTTTTGTGTTAAACCTAGGGCCTCATACATGCTAGGCAGGCTTCCCTCCTAGTCTCCCTAGAACACTTTTTCAGGACATCTACTTTGAGGGTAAATGTGCTATACCACATCAGGATGAGTTATCATTGACTTCTCTGAAAGGTAAAAAGCAGAACTGAGCATAGGTGAACTCCAAAACAGTAGCATCTTCATGTTGAACAATCAGTCACTTTTGGCAGCATTTAGCTTACAGTTAGACTTACCCCCATGTTCATTACTTAAATAAGTCATGTCTTAGAAACAGTAGCTCCCATAGTGTGCACCGAGGACCTATGGATCTCTGGGAACTTTTGAGGAACTATGTGTATAGAGTATTACCTTCATGGACATACCTATGAGAGGCCAGATTTTCACTTCAACAAAATTACAGATCTATACACAGGAACCCAACTGTCTACCATAAAGCCAGGCCCTGAAATATAAAACAGGACTACATTTCTAACTAAGAAAAAATAATATTTCAATGTTCAAGTCACATCCATTTACAAAATCAGTTTAGTCTGACTTGTACTATAACTTCAGCAGATACAGTGTTTAATGAAAATTGATATATAATATGCTTGTCTCTAGAGAAAAAGTCTTACTATAAGATGAGTTGCAAAGGGTTTTCTTTTAATTACATGTACATTTTAGAAAAACACTTATCACTAGGTAGTAATAGAAATGAAATTACTAAGAATTATTCAGATAGTGAAATAAAGAAGTGATAAACTATACTTTTGAAAACCATACTCAGAAAGTCTAATGTGTCTATTTAGTTGAAGAATCTTTGCCAAAGGAATCTTTTTTGGCTTTGGTGATAAACTTTTGGTGCCTCTTTCTTTTTCAAGAGCTGATTAAGTTTGGTCTGTCAATGTACCTGAATCTTTTATTAATATCTCTCTTTTCTCATTACCAAAGACCAATTTCTAACAGTGTTGCTTTTTAATTTGCATATGTGTATTCATTATTGCTTGAACACACTTAAGAGTTTTAAATCTAGCATGGCATTCTAGCAGATTAAAATAAATAACTTCTGACAAAGTATCCTGTGTGGTGTCACTTGTGACTAAAATGTAACTTTCTGTGCAACTCATGCATAAAGCTTTCATTAACCTTGCAAAATCCTAGGGTATGTGAGTAGACCTAATGGAAAATATTAAAAATTGCTTTGTTTTAGAGATTGTGATTATTTTTAAATTCTTATATTAACTTTTTTTTTGCGATACTGGGGATTAAACTCAGGAGTTTTACTTATGCTATGCCAGTGTTATACCACTGACCTACATCACTAGTTTTTATTTTGAGGCAGGGTCTTACTAAGTTGGCCAGGCTAGCTTTATGTGTAAGGATCCTCATGCTTCAGCCTCCCAAGTGATATTGTTATTTCTATTATAATAAATATGTATAGAATGTAGTCCTCATAAACAGCTTTTTGGGATCTTTAATCACTGTAAAAGTATTAAAGGGTTCTTGAGGCCAGGAAGTTTAAAAACTATACTAGAGGACCCTCTTGTGAGAAATATCTATGCCTTCTCCCCTTCTCTAATGTCTTTTCATAGGAAATGAAAATACAGACCTCAGTTTATACAAACGCTTTCAGAAAAAAATGGCTCACATGTCTGCCAGATATAGGGAAGTGGGTGGTATTGATGATCCTATGAATCCTTTGGTTAGATATACACTTTATGCCCTATATTTTTTTCTTGGCTTAGTGACCCAGTTTTGTTTTCAGAACATACAATTTAGTTCCTTGCTTGAATTTTGCTTTTCATGTTAGAAGTGGCTTAAGCAAAACATTTTTCCTATGTAAGTTTGTTGGAAGTGTGCTTCTGAAGGGGAACATGTATTCTGGTGGAGCTGAGATACAGGTTGATTTCCCCAGTGGGAGGACACATGTTATTGTCATAAGTTCCTTTTCTTTGAGAAATCTGTAAATTTGGTGGCCTCACTGAGGACAGTAGGAGCAACAGCAGTCTATGCGTTCCTGACCTCAGTCCTGCCTGATCCTCATTGCAGATTCCTTCCCAAGAAAGCAAAACTGTATGCCCACTTGACTCACATGGTATCATCTATAAATGCATGGCTTCTGTAGGAATGGTGAGGTGGCCCAACAAGATGCCTGTAACAGCTTAGCTTGTTGCTGTAGGAACGTGTGATAGGGAGGGAGAAGAGCCCACGATGCTGAGAGGGCAGGTCAGGTGAGCATGGAGCTGGTGAGCTCACCTGGCACCCTATAGATTCATCTCTCTGGGGAGGGATGTATGAACAAGATACATTTCCACCTACCTGCCAGCATGCAGGGCAATGCTAGCCATCAGCAAGGTTGCAGAGCAGCAGAGAAGCACTCATCTGGCACAGCCATGGGTCTGGGACCCCTCTCTGAACCTCACCTATGTCACCTGGACATGTCACTTGGTTACTGTGAGCTTTGCTTTTACAGTTGGTAAAAATATGCCATGTCTGTGTGGGTCACAGAATTGCTATGAAGATCTAGATCAAATGATACTAGAAGTTGGAAAGCTGAAAAGCATGTACAGATGTTTGGTGAGCAGCATCTTTGCAGTACTGACAAGGCTTCTCTTTGCTACCTGGACTTATGCGGCTCCATTCTCTTCCCTAGGTTACCTGTGCATGACTGATGAGTGGTTCACTGAATACGTCTATGAGGTGGTGGTGGACAAGAAGCATGTTCCTGAAGACGTGCTGGCTGTGTTAGAGCAGGAGCCCATTGTCCTCCCGGCTTGGGACCCCATGGGGGCTTTGGCTGAGTGACACCAGCTCCAGCCCTTTCCTCCCCTCCCACAGAACCTGATGTAGCTGCAAAGGACAGATCCAGGGACTCAAGCCAAAGTTAACAAAGGTGACTGTGTGTTCCCGAAGACACAGTCAGACCCTTGGATTTCCAGTCTCCACCAGGAACCTCTTTGGGGAAGTGTGCTTTCTGCTGCAACAAAATATTAATTAAGAAGAAAAAAAAGGAGAATTCCGAACATGTTATATACTCTCCTCATCACCAACAGCTCAGGATCTCTTAGCATTTTAATCAGATGTCATTGTCTTGACCCTATCAAGAAGGTCCTCAGTGTCTGTTGTAGTGAGGCAGGAGAGGAAGAGCAGCCCAGGTGTCTGGAGCGGAGCAACCGAGCGCTCCCGGTTCCTAGAGTGGAGTGGGGGAGGGTGCCTACGACTTGAGCTCTCAGAACTGCATGTGGCCTCATAGATCACAGCCTTTCCTGGGTGGCAGTCACAGAATTCATGTTTTAAAGGCAATTTCATGTGCCTCTTACAGCCCAAGAACAGGAGGAGGTTGATCAGGTCTGACATGATTCCTTCCTGCTCTGAACTGTGGTGTGCAGCTCTGCTTGCTTTGGGTTAAATAGAGGCTTAAAGAAGGTGGGGAGAAAAACCAAAACTTTATCATGATCTCAGTTGTAATCCTTAGGGGGAGCTCTAGCCAAATGGCTTAACTTTTGCCTCTGCGCTCGGGTTGGGGGCAGGAAAAGGTGATGTTCATTCTTTCTGACAACTAGATGGTGCTGAGAAGCTTTTGAATAAAACACTTTGCTAAATGAGAATAAGTTGACTTATTTGTACTGTTTAGTTACAAATAAAAGCAAGCGCGTGGCTTATGTTCTTCAAAATGAAAAAACAAGACGCAGATGTGAGATTCCTGAACCTCATGCAGAGGGCTTCCCTGAGGGTCCTTGTGCCCCCGTCACTTCACCCTTCGCTCAGATCAAAGAGTGAAAAAGGACACACTGTTGGCCTGGAGAGCATTAATTTTACTGAATCTGGGCCTCCATTTCACTGAAAATAAATAAGCAAAAGCAAGAGTCCTGTTCCATCAGTGTCTGTGCCGACCACCACTAGTCTGGCTCCCAGTTGTAGCAGGGAATTGTCTGCCACAGCACTTTCGAAGACAAAATTAGAATAGAGGCTCAAACCTAACTGAAGTGTTTAGAGTATTCCAGTAATCCTGTTCGAAGCAGAATAAATACATCAATTTCTAGACGCATCTAGTAAACCACAGCACAGATTTTAAAAGCATCCAGGAGGAAAAGCCAGATAACCTCCAAAGTGACAGCTCACTTCTGATCAGCAACCATAGTGTACAAGAAGACAGTGACATGTGCCTTCAAAATGTCATGAAAAATTCACTGTAAACCTATGTTCAATAAAAAATATCTTTTAAGAAGGGTGAAATGAAAGACATTTTCAGAAAAAACACTCGTTTTCCCTAATAAAAGGAAATGATCTGATACAAAAAAATTGATCAGAGAACAGAGCAAAGAATGTGATAACTATGTGACTCATTTAAAGTAACTGTAGATACTGTCTTATAAGGTTCAAAAGATTAAAATGTACAAAGGAGGTTAGGGAGGGGGGTGATCAGAATATAAGGCCCTTGTGTGTAGATAAATATGTGGGTTAACTTCACACTTAGTTGTGCTAATAAGATAAACTACTAAAAATAAGCAGAGGATAACAGCAAGCAGAAGTAGCACAGGCTGGGTGTGGAGGTACCCACCTATGATCCCAGCAAGTGGCGGGCTGGGCAAGAATATGCTATATGGTGAACACAAGGCCAGTCTGAATTACATAGGAAGGCTCTGTCTCTGAAAAAGAATAAGTATAGTGATAAAATATACAGGGACAACAAAAGAAATAGTGAGCCCCTAAGAAGACAAGATAGAAGACAAAAAGTCAGAACAACTACAATATCCAAAGTAGGACAGCAGAAATAGATCTAAGTGGGTCAGTTGCTACCATATACATACATGGATTAAATGTAGAAAAGAGCCATCATCAAATGATTCAGAGTTTTTTTGTTGTTTGGTTTTGGTTTTGTTTTATTTGAGACATGGTTTCACTATGTAGTTCACTATGTAGGCCCAGGCCGGGCTCAATCATGGAGAGCCTCCTGCCTCAGCCTCCCCAGTGCTGGAATTACAGATGTGCGCCATCACATGTGATTCAAACTAGATATTTAAAGAAATTCAGCCATCTGCTATTTGAAAGAGACAGGCACTCTGGGTTATTAAAAAGGATAGAAAAGTATATGAGACACTCAACAAAATAAATCTGATAAAACTATATTAGTAAGTCACAAAAATGAAGGCACTCTTAAGTGACCAAAGAGACCATCTAATTCTAGGGTCTGCCATTACATCAGGAGTTGGGCATTGCAGTGGGCCTGGAAAGACCTTACTAGAGATAGAAACATTACGTAACAATAGACCTACTCCATTCTCTAGGAAAACAGATGGTAAATTAGTACATACATCTCTAGTAACATAGTCTTAAAGCATTGTAAGAGCAAAACTGAAAAACATGGGAAAATACATAATCCAACATCATAATGGGAAGTTTTAACATGCTCCATAATTCCTGATAGTTCAGACAAGGAAAATGCCTAGTGAATATGTGAAAGAGCTAACTAAGCATTTAGAAAGTTTGGTATCATGGACAGGTACAGAACCTTACATCTAGCAACTGTACATTCTTTTTGAGCACACAGAACTTTTTAAGCTAATCACACACTACACCGGGTCAACCTCAACAAAAAAGCCAAGGCTTGTACCACCTTCCAACCACAGTGCAATTAGGTGAGAAACCAAAATTAAAAGATAACTAGAGCACTTTCCTGGCAAGCGCAGGGTCCTGAGTTGAATCCTTGGTATGGCAAAAAAAAAAAAAAAAGATAACTAGATATTAATCCTCATATGTTTAGGGAGTGCAAGAAGAAATCATAAAGGAAATTTAACCTAACAATAATAATATATCAAACCCAAGGATGCCGCCAAAACAGTACTTTAAATATTTATCGTATGGACATAATAAAATAATTTTATTAGAATGCAAGAAAGGCTGGAAATTGAGCCAAACATCTATTTCAGTAGTTAGAACAGCAAAGTAAACCTACAGGAAAAAAAGGTGACAGAAAAGTAAACATAGATTAAACAAAGCCAGAAGTTGGTTCTTTAAAAAGAAAGCACATTAACAAGTCTTTGGCAAGACTGAAAGGCAGAAAGCACACACAAAGAATTAAAAAGGATATCAGGTTGCTGCAGATATTAGAAAATAAAAAAAAAAAATACTCAAACTTTGCCAAGTACAGACACAAGTGCACAAGTTTATGAAAGATCAAGAGAAAGAATGGCAGTATTTGAAGCTGGAGAAAAAGGGGGCATTAAAAGATTTACCAGAGCCAAAAAAATGGACTCCTGAGCCAGTAATAGTGAAACCCAGTGACAGACAGTCACTGCATGTGTATTGCCAGTGTGCATTGCATGACACCCCAGAAGTTCAGTTGTGACAGCACCAGTGAACACTAACTCTGGAACTGGGAGCAGGAGGGCCATTGAATGTTTGAATGAACCTCAGATCTGCTGCTACTCTGGGCTACTCCTCCTCCACTCAGCACATGAGTTCTATGGAAAGGGCAAAGTCATTTGTGCTGTGGAGGTCTGGGACAGAGGTGAGGGTCTAAGGACTAAGAGGGCAGTGAATGCTGACATTCTGAAAGTCCTCAGGCATCTGGAGCTCCTGGAACCCTCATAGAAGAGACCAGAAATCTTCTCTGAGAACTCTTGACTATCCCAAGAGGAAAGATGGAAAAAAATATTATTTTATGGGATGTATAAATATTGTATGAGTCTGGCATAAGCCAGAAAAGGATAATATAATCATCCATAATAAACATAGTTACAAAAGCAATAAACAATGCTAGCAGTATTTAAGAAGATAACCTTCACAACCAAATGCTTAGTAAAAGTGATTCTTCAAACAAAATCAGGATCCAGTGGAGAGAAACAAAGAATGCTGGGTCTGTCTTCTCAACTGAAGATAAAAGGCAGAGGCTAAAATTTCTGCCAGAGATCTAAACTGGAAGAACTTCCTGACACGCGCAGCCTTGGGAAATGGAAGGTGTGGGATTGTCCTCTCCATCACTGAATGGCTGTGTCAGCAGAAGGCGAAGTGATGTGCTGTCTAGAAGTTCTTGGGCCAGGCCTCCTCTGTTTGTGTGTGTCCAGAAGCCAAGACCTGATAGGAGGACATGCCGTCTGGATGTGTGTGTGGCTGTCTGCTTGCTTTGATCCTCAGAGAGCAGTGTAATTCTGACTTTCTGTGGGCGAGTTAAAACCTCTAGCTCAGGAGCACAACTGAGGTGTTCTAAGCCAGCTCTCTGGCTACCTCAGAACAGTTGGTCTTTGTTATTTTAAGGAGCAGGATAGGACAGCTGCTCAGGATGGATAAATGGTGGAAAGGATCAGTGCACAGGACCTACATTGTAATAGTAGCGATTCTGGGACTGGTGAGGCACTTGCCTAGTGTGGGCAACTCCCAACACTGAAAAATACAATACAATTGTAGCATATGTGCATTTCGTCTAGTAGGGACGTATAGGTGCTCTGGTCCAAATGTCACCAAAACAGAAGTCTTTTTCCACTTGGACAAATTCAGTAACAAGGACATATGGGCACCCCACCCTCCTACCCCTCCAGATTCAACTTATTCACTTCTTGTTCTCTGCTCTGGGCAACTGCCTGTCCTCTACTTTGTCCCTGGAACACACCCACCTCAGTTTGGCTCTACTGTTTCCTCCACCTAAAGCTTTCCCCTCAGGTCTTGCATGGCTGTGGCCCCAGGGTCGCCTGAGCTAAGCAGTCAGCCCCTCCCCACTCCCTGGGGCTCCTCCACATCTGTTGCTCTCTGTGCTCTTATTGGAATCTTTTTTTTTTTTTTTTTCACAGCACTAACTGCTTTCTGAAATTATCTTATTTATTTATATATTTATTGTCTGTTTTCTCCACAGTCAATACTTCCTGTCAGCTCTCCAAGGGCAGGAAGTTTGTCTTGCCTACCAGTGTATTCTCAGCGCCCTGCTCCTAATAAATACCAAGAGGCTGACGGATGGAACGTGTCCTGCGTTCCGACAGCTATGATCAATTACAAGTTTATACATAGAGCTGCAGTCTGCTTCCCTGCACCTGGCTCGGTGAAGGTGAGTACCTCGTGGGTCTTCCTCTCTCAAGACCTAACACAAAAGCCTGGATCCCACAAAGGCAGCTGGCTCAGGTGAGTAGAAAAGGTGATGAGAAAGCCATGAATCCCACTGTACTTTTCCCCTGCTTGAACCATTCTTGTTTCAAACAGCCCAGCCCAGTGGGAGGAGTCAGGCTGTGGACCACAGACAGAAAAATCGGCCTTGCCACTTGGAGGCTATATAAGCCTGGAGAAGACACCTAACATGTCTGAGCCTCAGTTTCCATACTACATACAATGAAACACTATTTTGAAATTTATTCAGTGTAAAAACTCACAACTTGAAAAGGAAGAAAATGAATTTATTTTTAATAACATATACTGTAGGCTGAGGCAGGAAGACTGCATTGAGCCCAGTCTGAGTGACTTGGCAACTTAGTGAGATCCTGTCTCAAAATAACAATAATAATAATAATAATTTTATTTTTTAATTTATTTTTTATTTTATTGAAGTACAAATATCAATCAGACAGTTTCAAGACACCTTAACAAGACAGATTCGATAAATTAATACATTGCAAACTTTTCATAATGTTTTGGTATCGTACAAGGTGCATACATGATGTTATATTTACAGACATTATTTTAGCAGATGTCTCTTATCAGTAAATTAAGAGTGTAGCTGCTTACTATTAATAATAATTTTAAAAGGCCTGGGCTGATAAGATAACTCTGTGGACTAAGTGCCTGCCTAGGCAAGTGCAGGGACCAGGGTTCAATCCCCCACACCACAGTCTGTGCTGGCCCTGCCCCCTGGTGTGCTGAGCTGGGCCATTGAGATCAGGCATGGTGGTGCACGCCTGTAATCCCAGTGCTGGGATTACAGCTGAAAACAGGAAGATCACCATGAATTCAAGTTGTGTAGTGAGAGCCTGTACCAAATACATTTTTAAAAACTGCCTAGAGGGTTATAATGATTCAATCTTTACTACCACAAGAGAAAGAACAATAGTTAAATACAGTGTAAAATTCATATGGTAGAGAAAAGACAATACATATCGTTTCCTCCTTAGATGCTAAATAAATGGCAGCTTTTATTTTTTAAAAAATCAGTTCTCCTGAGCTTCTCCAACAGATCCAGCATTGTGCTAGGCCCTCCAGGGCTTAAAACAATTCCCTGCTCTCCAAACAAGTCTGTCAGATGTTGAAGGGGAAGGTGGCGTTCTATGCACACCACACAGCTGTGAACCAGCTTGGAGTTGGAGAGGGAGAAGAGGTACTGCTGGTTTCAGACTAATGTCTGGCCACAGTAGGCACAACAAGGGTGCCCAGCTTTCTAAGAAGGGTGGAGGGGAAACTCCAGAGACAGAGGCTCATGAAGTCCATGGAGGAGAGGAAGAGCCAGGGAGATAGCCCTATAGTCTTGAGGCATGGAGAACGATGAAGTGGCTAGAGACAAATGGCTTTCAGCGCTGAAAGCAGAGGCCTCAAATTCTTACTCTGCTCCTCCGATCTGGTTCTGAGCAGAGCACTGGACTTCACCTCTGAATTCACAGCACCCCTGCTAGCAATGTAGAGGAAGTACTTGCCCCTTTCTCAAGTGAACAAAACCAACATAAATGAACAAACACTGGCAGTCACTTGTCCTTGTGAGCCGGTAGGCCATGAAGTAGAGCTGGGTCCCTCAGAATCTGTCAGGGTTCTTCCCTGATCTGTGAGAAGCTTGGAGTTCTTTAGAATGTGCTTTTCCTCTCTTTCCTTCTCCCCACTTTAAAATATAATTTTAAAGAATGCTGCTTTTAGCTAAGCATCATGCCACATGCTGTAACTCCAACCACTTGAGAGCCTGAGGCAGGAGGATCTCAAGTCCAAGACCAGCCTGAGTAACTTAGTGAGACCTTGCTTCAAAATGAAAAGCGAAAAAGGCTGAGGATGTGGCTCAGTGGTAGTAGAGCACCCCTGGGTTTGATCTCCAGTATCAGGAGGAAAACAAACAAAAAACTGTGTTTTAACTGGTGTGAGATTCCATTATTGATTTGCTATGATGACCTTTTCCAGCTTTCAGGCACTGGTTTTAATAACACCATCCGTTACAGTAAGAGCCACTGTCCTGATCATTCTTCTTCCCCTACCTCCACCCCCACAGGATCTCTGTAGGACTCTTCAGGGTGCCTTCTCTCCAATCTCAGTACCTCACTCCGTCTGGAAGAGCTGAGCCTACACAGGTGGCTGTGGTGTTGTCCTGGGCACAGGCCCAGGGTTCTCAGGGCAGTGAAGCCTGCCATGGAGGTCCTCTGCTCTGCACAAGGGTGACATGAAGTTAGAACCCTCATGACCCAGACATTTTCCCAAAGCCCTACCTTTGCGCACTGCTGTATTTTGATGATCAAGCTTTCTACATATGAGCCTTTTGGGGGAATTTCATACCAAAACCTAACAACACAGAAAATGTCTTTCCTGGTGCTTACCTGCAGTCATGCCCAAGCCAGGAAGCAGCCAGGAAGCACAGAAGCCATGTCCGGGGAACAGATGACATCTGTTCACCCACCCTAAATCAGGACATAGAGTAATGGTCACATGACACTGTATAAGCTGAGGACAAGACATCAGAATCCAGTATCTTGATGGAGAGAGAGACAGATGCCAGGGAAAGGCAGGGCCATGAAGCCATAAGTATCAGAAACAGTGGGGTTTAGCATGCCTTAGCTAGGAGAGATGTTAGGTCTTTTGGGACAATGTGATTGCTGGGGCTGAAGCATCCCTGACACTCACAGTCAGGAGCACTTGTCCAAAACGCTGGTTCAGCTGTGCACGGTGGCACGTACCTGCAATCCCAGCATTGGGAGGCTGAGGCAAGAGGATCACCATGAGTTTGAGGCCAGCCTGGGCCACATAATGAGCTCCAGGCCACCCCAAAAGAACCAAAAGGTTTGATTTCTTGCTTATTCCTCAGGGATGTGGCAGTAACAAGGGAAAGTTTCGGTCATGTGAATCTGATGTCCTCTTCTGAATGCCTCTTGGCCAGAAGCACTCAGGGAGAAGATGGCCTGGGTGTCCCAACTGAAGGGAGAAAGGGCACAGTGGGGCCCCCCACAGCAGGGTAGACACCACCATGGTTACCTTGCTATCCCACAGACAACGCTCTCAAGAGAAGGTCCCCAAGGCTGGGGTTAAGGGGCTGTCAGACCCAAACAGACATTAGACAGGCAGAGCCAGGATTGCACCAAGTTCCTGGGACTCCACCCGTGCCAAGCAGCTATGCAGGGAAAGCAATGCCAGGACAGCTGGGCAGGAGCAGAGAAAGGCCGGAGGAGCAAGGGCAACCAATGCGGATGCTGCTAAAGTCACATGGAGACAGCTGGGAAGAGGGGTGGAGGCCAGAGCCTTTGCCAACTGCTGAAGTCACCCCAACGCCTCTACAGCTACTGGTCCCCTTGATCCCAATCTGCACTGTCCCTTCCTCAAAATTGCCCTTACTGTGTGCAGCTCCTATCTGCCCAGCACTTAACTGGTCCACTGAAGAGGAAGGGTGCTGCACACCACTGTGTCCATAGCAGAAAGTGGGGCCCAGGGTTGCGGCCTGCTCCCCTCCACCCCTGCATACACACACACCCCGGGCATGTGGCTGGGACGTGAGATGCCCACGTCTGTTCAGGTTCACTAACCGTCCCACAGCTGGAATGCTCCCGGTTCTCCCTGCAATCCAAGCCTTGCCTTCTAGGTGGCACCAAAACTTCACACTGGTCGCTCTGGGCTGGGCGCCTCCGCAGGCGCGCGGCTTTCTGGGCTAAACTCCCCCAGCTATAAAGGGGCGAGACTTGTCGTCGCTGCTTCCTTTCTGGCTTGGATTTAGCTACCATTCTTCCCTCACGTCCCAGGGGGAGAGTAAGGCTGGTCAGCCAAAGCCTGACGTCTCTGACCGCTCAAGGCGGAATCGCTTCTGTTGCGGGAGAGATAGATTGTGTGATTTTAATGAAAAGGCAGTGTAGTAACATTAAATTTATCTTTAGCATTACTGTTTTCATAAACAAAACAACCTATGTATACGGTTTCAGACAATGGGCTGCTTTATAAACCCCTCAAACACCTTCCTTCTGCAAACACCACAGGCAGAGGCGCTCCCGCAGCTCGGCACTCGCGCCCGGGCTGGAAACCGCTTTGAACCGTGGCCGGTTGAGAAGAGCGCATCCTCCATTCATTCTGCAAGTATTTATTGTGTGCAGCTGCTGGAGGCACAGCGGACAGGAAAGAATTAGAAGAGGTCCCTCTGGCTGCTTTTACGCCCCAGCCTCAGGCCAGAGAAACCCAGGGAGGGCGGGGAGCTGGTGGGCCCCAGCGAGAGAAGCGGGGCAGGACTCGCGGGGGTGGGGGGCGGAGAGGAGCCTGTGGGCCTGAAAGATCGCCCCGAGGACCTGAGGTGGAGCAGAAACCTCCAGACCTTACTGGGCGCCTTTGGTAGGGGAGGAAATTAACGTCTAGGGCTGCGCCGCGGTCCAGACTCGAGCGGGGAAGTCTGCCCCTCCAGCGGCCCCGCCCGCCCCTCCGGCCACCGCCCCACCACGGGGGTCCCGCCCCTCCCCCACGCAGCAGACGCCGCCCACCCCCCAGCGCCGCAGGTCTCGGGAAACAAAGTTTCTACGTCTCAAAGTGACGCAAAGATTCTTGAACAGCTCTTTGGCGGCGGCTATCTAGAGATCAGACCATGTGAGGGGCTGAGAGTACAAATAGTGCGGCGCGGGCGCCGGCTCTGCACAGCAGCGGACGCCCGGGCCTCGAGGGCACGAGGGTCGCGCCGCCGCCCGCCGCCCGGCAGGTGGGTCCGCTCCCCTTTGCCCGTAACCCCGCTTCTTTCCAGGTGCCGCCCTCTCTCTCGAAGCGGGCTGAGCTCCGGCCGCGTCCGGTCCGGCGAGGGCTCCGCGCCTCTGGGCTCCTTTGTCCACCGCAAGCCCAGGCTGGGCCAGAAGGAGGATTCGGACTTCAGCCGAAGTGCAGTCCTGCGCTGTAGGGAAAAGTTGCCTTAGTTTCAACCCATGTTCTATGTTTGATCATCACTTTGCTGCCGTCGTGTGCACACGGCTTTATGCGTTTGTGCAGGGAGAGTCCTAGTGGACAAGATGCCCAAAATACCTAGGGAAACCCGTGAGTGACACCGCCGTGAGCTGAGCCTCGCTGCGCTTGGAGTGTTTTTCCGCTGCCAAGGCTGCCGCTCAGATCGCTCTCAGGCCATTCAGAATTTCTGGGAAACTCCAAGGAGCGCTTCTACGTGGCTGAAGTGTGCACGCGCCCATCCGGTTGCTTGAGAAGTGTGTGCACTCAAATTTGTTCTATAAAAGCTCTCTGGAGCTAAGGAGCAGATTTCCTTTTACTTTTTAGATTGAATTGTTCCTACTCCGGTTGGGAGAGCTCTAAAAAACCTGAGAACGGTGGAATTTCTACGAGTCAGTTGTTGCAAAAGCTTGTATGTATTTTTATGATCAGTTTTATCGAGAAAAGTGAATCAGGTCAATGGATTATTTATGAACCTGCTAGCTTGCATCATAGTAAGATGAGATCAAATATTTAATGTGTTTTGCCTTCAGTTACATAGGAAAAATGTCTCAGAAGGCAACACTGGGATTTGTGTTTAATGAAAGGGAAAGAGCTGGGGCAGCATTAGTGTGTGGGTGTGGAGGAGCAGAAGAAAAACCCCTGCTTTCTTCCTGTCCCATCGCCGCTGGCGTTGTGTGGTGCTAAGGGTGCTAGAAGGCTCCGGTTTTCTACTACAGACAGACCCTTGGGTATTTGTGACTGTTCCCCACATAGGTGAGAAGCAATCTAGCGGTCTCTGTCTCTGTCTCTGTCTCTGTCTGTCTGTCTGTCTGTCTGTCTCTCTCCCCCCCTTCCTTTTTCTCTCCTCCCTCTCTGAACAAGAGCAGACTGAAATTATTTCAAAGCCCCAAACCTGACTGAGCTTGCCATTTCCGGTGTGTTTTGGGTTTTTCTGCTTTATAATGAGTCAGAAGCCCCCACAACACTCTGGTGGATCCATTATGGCTTTCAGAGAGAGAGAACCTTGTACTCTAGTAGTTACCAACCTAGACAGTTAAACCCATTTCTTTCAGGCTCTTTAAGAAATATGCGTGCTAAAGGTGAGAAGGGGGTAGACAAAATAATGTTGAAGTATTGGAATCAGCAAGACCTCACAACCACTTGGGAGTGGTTTAGTCATTTGAGCATTTTTAATGAAACATGGAGAGGCTTGTTGAAGATCTTCACAAATGGGTGGGGTGACTATGGAATGAGAATGCTGGCTGAAGGGGGATTAGGAGAGTGGGTTGGGCTCTCTCTGTGGCAGGCTTGCGAAGCACTCAGGATGTCCCTGCCAAAGAGCAACACAGGTAGTTCTAAAAATTAAGACTGTTTGTGGCAGCTGCCTCTCTTTCATACTTTTTAAAGTGGTACATTGTGAGAGTCCTAGAGACAAGGCCGACTAGAGAAATTGTGTTTTATTTTGGCTTATAGAATCAAGAGAGTAGGATCATGACTTGACTCCTTTCCAAAAGATGCCTTGTTGGCCAAAGGGAAAATCATGCAGTCTTTGGTTTTTGAGAAGGACACTCAGAACTTAGTTATTCCTGGTAACACTTTGGATCCTCTGGGTCTCATATCTTTGGCTCCAAACATGGAGGGAAGTGGGGAGATATGCATTACACCATATCCAAGTCCCCTCCAATTCATTTTCAGACTGTGGCCCAAACCTCTCTCTCTTTCAAGAAAACAGGAACTATGTTGATGGTGTAAAATGGCCCAAGATGTTGCTATCAAATCAAGCTCTTCTATGGTAGTGTGTGTGTGTGTGTGTGTGTGTGTGTGTGTGTGTCTCCTGAGGTTTCACTCAAAGGCAGAGAAAGGCTTCACACACTCTGGCATGTGTGTGTGTCAGATAGGTCCTACATTTCTGCACCCAATCAGCAGCTTGAGTTCCCAGGTCCCCTAATGCTGTCTGGAAGCTACCCAAGGTGTGGTGCTGGGGAGACAGCCGCTGGCACAAAAATTTGGACTGTGCCCATTCCTCCTAATTAGTCATGAGCCACTGCAGATCAGCCATGCTCCTCTGAGACCCATGGTGTTCAGTGGCGCAGCCTGGCTGTGGAGACCATCAGAATAAGCACCAGTTTCTTGGGACAAATGGTGCAGACTTGCTGCGCTTTTATGGAGAGTCAGTTTCCCTGCTGCCTGGAGCAAAATAGCATCCTAAGGAAAGTAACCAACAGCTTTCAAGGAGAGACCTTGGTGGAAAAAAATGAAACTAGCCTTTAAAAGACGCCTGGCATAACTGGTCGTACCTGAGCAGAGAATTGCATTTCATTTCTAGGGTGAGTATGAGACCCACCATGGACTGACACAGCCGCCTTATTGGTAGGCAAAGCCCCTTCCACTGGCTTTGGTCCACATCTGCAGCATGGGTCTAGGAGTCATATCCTACTTGGACATTCCCTCCAGTCTCCCTGCATTTTAGCTCTTGGTGACTGGGAAGATAAATGCTCATTCACTGAATATCACCAGCACACTTTTAATCTGAACAAGCATTTTCCCAGTCCTGTGTCTGACACAGTGGCAAAGGGAGTAGAGATAAGCCTTGCAAGGCTGTCTGAACGCTTTGTTATTTCCACCCGTCCTTTGGTAGCCCTGGTACCTGGCTGCAGCTCTCCCGCCCCCATGCTACCCTGGACAAAGAAAACTTGATAGTGGGTGTTTAAGCCACAGGCTTTTCAACTCCATGACTGGATGGAAGTCTCATGACAACTGCAGCTTCTGGACTGTAAAGCCAGAGGCCCCCTGCAACATACAGACACAGAGATGACATCCCAGGGTCTCCTGAGACTGATAAGTGACAAATGGCAGGGAAGGTCTCCTGGGAGGCTGAGGTCCAGTTCATGTCATTATTTGAAGTAGGGAGGGCACAAATGAGCGATGGGTTATGACAGGCACTTCCTAGGGCTCAGGAAAGAGCCCCACGTGGTAGGGTGGTAGCAGGCAAGAAGGGCTGGCCTGTGGGCCTTTGCCAAATTGCATTTTTTTATGTGATCCTTCAGGGCACAGTCAAGGGGAAAAAAAAACAAAAAAAACCCAAAAAACACTTACTTCATTTTTTACAGACCTGCTGAAAAAAAATTAAGACAAACTGACTTTCCTCTCTCTCTCTCTCTCTCTCTCTCTCTCTCTCTCTCTCTCTCTCTCTCTGTCTGTCTTCTTCCTCTCTCCCTCCCTCCCTGCCTCTCTCTCTCTCTAAAGGACCTAGATTTAGGGACTGGGAGCCTAGAAGGAGAGCTCCTTGGCTGGCTTGCTAGCACTCTCCTGCCTCTCAGGCCACAAGGGCCAGCCCAGAACACGTGAGTCCTGTGCTCCTGGTCGGCCCCTGGGCCATCCCCCAGCTGGCTGTGGGTCTGGTGTCTTTAAAACACTAATCAAATTAGTTGGTTCTTTTCCTCCTGTCAGAGGACAGGAGCTGGGGGAGGAAAAAGCAGGGAAGAGCCTGGCCCGGCAGAGAGATAAGCTATTTCGGGCTGACTGGAGGTTTCCCAGAACTGGTCTGAGGGCTAGAATTATGTTTCCTTAACCATTTTTTTTTTTTCTTTTAAGAAATTTCAGATGAAAAGGCAGAGAAGTCATCCATTTTCACCAGTTGTTAACTTTTTGCCACATATGTGTTGAAAGTTGTACTCTACACACATCTAATTTTTGCACATGGAACATAAAAATTGTTAAAAAATTTGTTATAAAAATTTGTAATATATGGGAAAATCGATACAATATATAATTTACTGTGGTGGGGCTGGCCAGATAGCTCAGTGGACTAAAGCACCTGCTTAGGCAGAGCACAGTGGCCAGGGTTGATCCCAAGCCTGCCGTGCTGGCCCTGACCCCGGGGTGCCCTGAGACAGAGACTGAGACTGGGTGTTGTGGCACAGGCTAAAAACAGGAGAATCACTACAAATTTGATATACATAGTGAGACCCTGTAGACCCTGTACTAAATACATTTAAAAAATTAAAACAAAAATAATTTATTGTGGTGGTGCATGCCTATAATACCAGTACTTGGGAGGCTGAGGCAGGAGGATCACTACAAGTTCAAGACTACCCTGGGCTACAAAGTGAGCTCATAGCCAGCCTGAACTGCATAGCAAGCCCCTGCCTCAAGAAGAAAAAAAGGAGAATGTAGCTGTATGTAGTATTATCTTACTGAACTCTCCGGCAGTTTATAGACAGCCGGACAGTTTACTCCTACTACATTAGCATGCCTCCTCAGAACAAGGACTTTCTCTGGTGTCAGCAGCTCCATTAGCATCCTGGGCAGCAGGATGGAATACAGGGCTCAGGTCACATTTCCCCTTGTGGTCTCAGTGACAGCCTTGGGAGCTGATGGGGTTACTTCTTGCAGCTGTACTTTCCTGAGGTCAGAGTGCTTCTTGCCCTCATCTGAATGCATAGCTAGAAGCTAGATGTATGCTGTGTAATGATGCACTGGTTCTTACCAACTCTCCCAACCCCTCCCCAAAAGGGAACATCTGTCTCAGTGATAACACAAATTGAAAGTGAGGCACAGCGCAAACTTATAGGCAAAGACTTTATTTGGAAAGAAGAGAAATGGGGAAAGGGACTTGAGTTCCAGGAAAAGAGCTAACGGGGTCTCAGCCCTGACACAGAAAATCAAGCTCGCCCATCACAAAAGTGAGAGGCCAGCTTTTATTAGTTTGCTGGCTGGATTGGGTCTGGTTGATCCACTGACTCACTTCTGTTCTGCAGAGGGACAGTTGGGGGTGGGGGTTCCTGTGAGATGACTACTCATCCTTAGGGGTAATCTCATTGTGGGGAGCTCTGTTTGCAGAGGACCTGCAGGAATCCAAGTTGACTGCAGGTTTAGGGCAGTGGCTAGTGACTTTCAGGCATTGCTCCAGTGGTGTGGAACAGTATGTTGTGAAAGCTGGCAGTTGAATGTCCCTGAAGCCTCGGAGGACACTTCAGTTACTCTTATCTTGGGATGAGATAGGTTAGGTAAATTTAAGGCTAATAAACAAGGCTTTGCACAGACACTCCTTGAGTGATTAGCTCACCTACCCCTGGAGCTGAGCAGGATCCAACCCAAAGTTTAAAGTAGTAAAGGAGACAGACACAAAATGAAGGCAGAGACGCCAAGCTCTGTCCTGCTTTCAGTACCCAGGGGCTCCATAAGCCCAGTTGAAGAGTCAGTGCATTTGAGCAAACACAGCTTTGAAGGCCCTGACTGTCTCACCTCAACTGAGCCACTCACTGTAAGGCACACTTAACGATTTCTTACATCTTCCAAACACACCTTTATTGTTGTAATAATGAAATGTATGCTATAAATAGAAATCAAAAGAAAACATATGGAAACATTTCCAAACAGCTTTTCTTTTCCTCAGTACAAACATATGATTACTTTTATGTGAAACAGACATGATTAGATGCACAGAGAGACCCATGAGTACAGGCACCAACAACACCCAAGTCACAACACACCTTAAGGCTAACGAGGGGGCCACATGTGGTTTCTGTGCCCCTGACGCTCTGAAATGCCCCTCTTCCTGTACCTGGCTCCCGCCCTCTACTTCCTTTTCCTATTCCTGGCATCACGGTGAGTAGTGGGCCCAATTGTCCTTCCTCTGTCCTTTACACTCACCCTTTATTGCTCCACATCACCTCACCTCCTTTCGTACCTCTCTCTGCCACCTTGTTTAGCTGCCCCAGGCAAATAAATCCACCTCCTCTCTTAATGCCCACTCCCTGGGACTGGTTTTTGTCTCTCTTCCCCCTCTCATGGGTCTCTCTGTGCATCTAATCATGTCTGTTTCACATAAAAGTAATCATATGTTTGTACTGAGGAAAAGAAAAGCTGTTTGGAAATGTTTCCGTATGTTTTCTTTTGATTTCTATTTATAGCACACATTTCATTATTACAACAATAAAGGTGTGTTTGGAAGATGTAATTCAGTACTGAGGTGTAGCTCAGTAGTAGTGTACTTGCCTGGCATGTGCAAGGACCTAGGTTCAATCCTCAGCAGTACAAGCAAAAAAAGAGGGTATACGCATCACTCCTAATCCTAACACATCACTTGTTTTGCATTTCCTGAGTCTCTTTCCTGTTCTTACCCACATTTAAATATATTGCATCAATTTCTGTAAAAAGTTTTAAGTTGTGAAATTAAGATAACTATATAGTAAGGACTTTGTGCCGTCAATTTCTAAAGCCTTAAAGGACCTAAAATCAATCAAGAAATAAACTGGGCACAGTGGCACTTGCCTGTAACTCTGGCACTTTAAGGGGCTGAGGTAGAAGGATCAGAAGTTCAAGTTCTATCCAGGCAACTTAGTGAGGCCCTGTCTCAAAAAATTTAAAAAAGGGGCCAGGGATGTCACTCAGAAGTAGCACCCACATGGGTTTGACCCCTACACCCCCCCCCCACATACAAAAGGCCTAAGAGAGAATTCCATAGAATCCCTAGAAGAGTTTCTTGTCCTTTTCTCCTTAGATTTAGTTTTTCCTCAAGAACCAGAAAGAGGGTTAAAATCAATAGATGACTTCTGGTTCATCTCATCATCTCCACACTTGCAGTTTGGGGTGCTGGGTACTTCATGCTGTGTTCTACAGCTTCGGTATTAGGCATTTCTGTTTCTTCTTTTTTCTTTTTCTTCATTATGTATTTGTTACAGAGTCTCACTATGCAGCTCAGACTTGTAGTGATCCTCCTATTTTCAGCCTCCCCAGAGCTGGGATTACACAGGTGTGTGCCACCATGCCAGGAATGGATCACTGGTTCAGCATGCCCTGGGAGCAGAGCCAGTGTGCATGTGGGACTGGGGATGGAACCCTGGTCCCTGCTTTTGCCAAAGCAAGCACTTAGTCCCCTGAGCTACCTCAGCCAGCCCTCATTTCCTTTTCTTAATATTTTTTTCTGTGGCTAGTTAATATAGTTCAGATTATAAACACCCAGCTCAGAAATAAGCATTTGGAACTCAGACCATAGAAGCCTGTGACTGCTGCTGTGTGTTTCAGTTAGAACAGCCCAGGATTTCCTTCAACCCTGGATGGGAGAGTCTTTTCCAGTCCAGAGCCACTGAAATCTGAGGTGGTACCAGTTTTCCTTCATCCCTGCGATCGCCCCCATACCATTGGGGTGGGGGTCATCTATGAGAGAAGGGCCCTAGGGATGGGATCCTGGCTGTCCTGACTTAGCTGTAGGCTACGGGAGGCCTGCTCTGCGTGCTGAGCCTGGCAGATGTCGTGGCCCTACTTCCAGAGAATGCAAAGCCAACATAGGATGGATGGTAGAAAGAGGAGGCAGAGAGAAGACATGCAGTACAGGGGCCACTCAGCCCTGAATAACCCAGAGTGCTCATTAAGCCTGCAGATGCCCAGGCACCTCATGGTTCTCTTGAATTAGAACCTCTGGGAGAAGAGCCCAGGTATTTGTCCTTTACAAGGACCTCACATGACTCCAAGGAGTGGCATGAACCAGTGAGGCCATAGCTGTGGGCCACAGGTTGTTTGCATTGCAAGTCCTGTAGGCCTTATTTTCCCTGATTGGGATGTGAAGTAGAAGCAGAACAGACTGTCTGTGTGTGGTGGTGACAACAAAATGCCTCACTGCTACTTATTTATGTGTTCCATGTGCTGGACACTGAGCTGAGCCTCTGTGATAAGTCCCATGGCAGCCTTCCGAAATTTTAATTTTAAAAAGCTCTGCTTTTTAGATAGGAGGAAAGAGAGGCTCCGAGAGGTTAAGTGATCTACCCAAAGTTACACAGCCAGTACATGGTGGAACTGGGATTCTGCTGAAGACCTATGAGACAGAAAAGAAGGTTCTGGATTGTGGACAACTCAAGAAGGTGGCTTGTCTGGGCTTGACTGTGTGTGTTCACCGAAGGAGGACTGTTCATTCCTGCTTATGCCAAATCTATTTGTTGTTGGATTTTTATGAAAACCTAAGGTTCCATTGTAGCTCTGGCCAGTTTCTAGAGTGATCCACAGGTAGTCAGTCTTCTGGTACCTGGCCCAAGTGGCTCTGGGGACTTTATCCTACTTAATTCCTTTTCTCAAAGTGAAACTATTCCTCTCTTTCCTACGAGGAATCCTTTGGCTGAGGTGATGGTTATAATAGCAGTGCTCATGTCTATTTTTTATGCCCACAAAACAAGCAGATTTTCTCTACCCTCTTTGTCTATATACTAGGTCTTTTTTTTTTTTTTTTTAATTTTACATGAAAGGCAAGCTGGAGTCTGCATGGTTTATGACATGATTACACAACTCAGCAGTCACTCAGCAGGTACAAACTGTGCCACCATCTGACACAGCGGAGCCGGTGAGAAGGAATCGGATGAACTCCAAGGCCCTATGACAGAAACTGGGCCACCAGGAGACTTGGACAGCCCCAGGGAAACTGTGGAGCTGACCCATCAAGTCCACAGGACTCCAGGCCACAGGGGATTGCTGTGACTACAGGAATACCAGCCTCTGACTCCTTAAGCCTGCAGCCCAGACTTTGGCCTTGTTCAGTGAATTCCAAAGATGGCTTTGCTGAATTAATGCTTCTCCATGTCAGGGGGCTAGGGCGCTGAGGCTGACTGAGTGGGGAGGCACCAGAGTTCCCTAATTTCTGTCAGCCTTGGTAAATGCTTTGGGAATTTCAGACTTTGTCTGCATAGACAATGCAAATTACCACTTGCCTTGATGACCTGTAATTAACCTTATCTCAGTGTTCCACCCATACTTCATGATGGAGTTTGTTTTGGTTTTGTTACTGAAAATGGTTGTTGGGTATCCTGCAAAATGAATTCACTTTGTTTGTTTTTTTTTAAATTCCTTTATTTATTACAGTGTCTCACTACACATCACGGATTCTTTTTTCGCGGGGGTGGGGTGTGAGCTCAGCCGGCCCTGCGGGGAGGGGCTGGCATGGCATGTGGTGCTGGGGCTCGAACCGCGGTCCCTGGGAGGCGCTCTAGACCCCTGAGCTATCTTGCCAGCCCAATGAATTCACTTTGATCTTGACATATGAAGTGAAAGTACAAAATTTTTTACCATACTTTTTCTTAGAATGTGCCCATGGGCACCAAACAGACAGGGCCAAATCACAGGCATTTCCTGAGGGCTGAGTATTTTAGGGTTAATTGTTATAATTACTTGCTTGTTTAGATACTGGTTTTTCTGGCTACATAGAAAGTTTGTGAAAAGGGGCATGGAGATTTGGTCAGAAGTTTAAATAAAAACAATGTTTCTCTCTCTAATTAAGAGCAGGGATGGGGTGGGATGGTGGAGTAAATTAGCTAAGAAGCAACAGGAGTGCAAACAGGAAGTCAACCATGACCTTCAACAATCATACAGCCCTGCTGCCTCTCAGGTGTGGAGAGCTGGGTTCTGGGAATCAAGCTGACATCCCACAGTGGAACTGAGTCATATGGCACTATGCACAGCCTGTCACTCCTCAGCCTAAACAACTGCACACCTTCAAGGTACAAAGAAAGGCTTTGGTGATTTTTCTAACTATGGGGCAACTCAAAGACTGCCTGGAGGAGTTCACCACTGCCACACTGACCTTATTTTCTGTCTTTGTAATCAGCAGGGCAAAAATACATTTTAAAACTTTCAAGAGAGCATCCTCAGGACCCACCCTTCTTAACCACTCATACAGCTGTATCACTGGGGCAGCTTGCTCTCAACCATTGTCTTCTGTGATCTCAGTAGAAAAAAGACTGGACAGGGCTCTGCAGAGCCAGGAAGGTGCGTGAGGAGTTGGCTCTCTGGGCAGAAAGGGGCCTTGGCACAAGCTGTCTGCTCCTGACCCCCAGATCTGTAAGTTTTTCTCTAACTGGCAGAGGCAAGGGAGTGTTAGCTGAAGAAAAGGAGCCAGAACGTGCCTGTTAGGGGCTCTGAGTGGCTGTAACTTGTGTGTCCCCCAGTTTTCATGATCAAGAGTGGAGCGCAATAGGAGAACCCCAGAAAGCAGAGCTAGATGGAGCAAGACCAATGTCAGCAACCCAGTATCTCAGGTTGCCTGAGGAACGTTCTCCAGCAGTTTAAAAAAAAAATTGTCTATCAAGTTAAAAAGTCCTGGGGGATATTTCAGGAAATCAGACCTTTGTAATGACTAAGAACAAAAATAGAGAACATAACAGTTTTTCCAAAAGCTGTTCATTGTAGTTGCCAAGAAATCAAGATCAGATCCCTTGGAGAACAGCTCTCCTCAAGAACCTCAGACTGCTCCCCACCTCTCAAATCCAGCAGCCTATGCATGTTTTCCATCCTCCCTGCTGGATGTTCAAGGGAAGAAAATAAATGAAATGCAGAGCAGATCCTTTGACTCCAGGATAAGAGGGCACTGAGTCAGGGCTGGGGCTCAGTATTTACTGCCCTCCCAGTGTGCTGCTGCCAGGACAGACATTTGCCTCTCCATTTAGATGAGAGGAAAGTGAAGGAATTGAAGAGAAGTTCTTAGAGAAAACTGTGGAGGAGGAAGAAAGAACCAGGGAAGGCAGGCGGTCCCAGGACAAATTTTGTCAGCTGGGCCCGGTCAGTAAAGTTGTTCCCTGACATTTGATCTTGATATTCTTCAGTGTTTAGTGTAGAAAAAGTTTTTGATTTAAATCACAGAGAATACATAGACCTTGAACCATAGAGCCCAAGACAATGAAGTTCAACTTAATTATGTATTTAAATAAGTTTTTTTTTATTTTTTATTCATTTTAATGAGAAAACAAGAATAGCATGAGGCAATTTCAATATAGGTTAGTGGAACATTTACAATAATTAATACATTGCATATTCTTGTCTTCATAGTAGTTATTCAGAGGACAAGATGCAGGCATGATACCTTGTCCAAACAGTATTGAGTAGAAACTTTTTTCTCAGTGAACTAGGAAAAAATAGCTGTATATCTACCCTAATGCTTGTGTGTGTGTGTGTGTGTGTGTGTATTTCCTTTCCCCCTTTTTTCACAACAAAACTGTCCTTTATTTACACTTTTGTGAAGTTAGTAACACATGATACTAGGTTGCCTAGCAACTGATAGCAAACCTAACCAGACAGGATGTTCATCTCAGGAGTGAAGTAACTTGTTTCGTTTAGGCCCTGGGCCAGTAAATAAGTTCTTGTCTCAATCTCTCTCTCAAAAAAAAAAAAAAAAAAGCCTTGACCTGATAAGTTGTTAATTATAGCATCTGAGAGAATGTGTATCTATTTTATTTATTTATTTATTATTATTATTTTTTAAAAATTCCTTTATTTATTACAGTGTCTCGCTACACATCACGGATTCTTTGTTTGCGGGGGTGGGGGGTGAGCCCAG
>PVKA01008042.1:0-74776 GCA_004027165.1 Ctenomys sociabilis
AGAGAGAGAGAGAGAAAGAGAGAGAGAGAGAGAGAGAGAGAGAGAGATTGCTTTGGATTATCAGTCCCAATCTAATTACATGCATCTTTAAATTAAACAAGTTTTTCAGTGGTGGTCAGAAAAAAAGGTGGACATAACTAAATAAGAATGGTCAGAAAATTCCAGTTTCCTGGTTTTGGATCAGGAAAGAAAAAAGCCAAAGGAGTTGGGTAGCTTGTGGAATCTGGAAAGGCCAAGAAATTGTTTCTCCCTTATGGCCTCAAGGAGAAACCACAATTTTGCAAACCCTGGAGAGGGGATTCACATCAAATGGGTCTGCTGAGGTTGATGGGAATCTTCTAATCTATGTAAATTCATAGAATTTCATGAAATTTTAAGATACAAAATTTGTAATGATTGGCATGACAACAGTACAAAACTAATATTTTACTTTTCTTAGTAGAGAATTAGTAGTAAGAAAAGCATTAAGAAGAACCTTCCCATTTCCCAAAAATATTTACACTTTGGGCTGGTGAGATAGCTCCACAAACTGTGTTTGCTGAGACAAGTTCAGAGACCAGGATTTAATTCCTGGTACCACATGCCATGCCAGCCCCACTCCCAGGAGTGCTGAACTCGTGGCTGGGGCCCGGCATGACATACTGTGCTTGTAATCCCAGCTCTGGGAGGCTGAAAACAGGAGGAATACTACAAGTCCAAGCTGCATGGTGAGACCCTGTATAAAATACATAATAAAAAAAATTTACATTCAGTTCCTCAGACTGTAAAGATGAGCCATCGTGCCACTGACTATGTTAAGGTACTTGGCAAAATGATGGTGCTGATGTAATCAAGGTTACTAATCAGTGGATCTTAAAAATTACGACATGAACCTGGGTTATCTGGTAGGAATTTATATAATCACTTCAAGTCTTTTATTTTTCAATACTATAATGGATTTTCATTTATATTTTAAAGACAGTAAAATGTCAATGAAACAATACACAATTCAATATAAAATAATAAGAAATTGGCAATGTTTTTATATTGCATATTGTTATGTTCACAGTAGCTGTTCAGATTACCAGACATAAGCATGCAAAATTGATCAAACAATTAAGCATTAACTGTTTATATATCTGTTCCATGAAGTAGGAGGAAGATAGAGCAATTTGAAGCTCAAGAAAAACCCAACTCTCCATAGGTCATTTGAAAATAGCATGGCCAACACGAAGCAGAAGGCAGGTCACCTCTGCAATTGGGAGGCAGCTCAGAGCTAAGACCAGTAAGGAAATGGGAGTGCAGTCCAGAGCCTCAAGAGGCTGCAGTCTGCTATAACTCTGAGACCTGGGCAGTGCGCTCTTTCCTGGGGCCTTTGCATAGCCACTCATCCCCGCTGATGCCTTCATTTTGTCCTTGTGATTCTCTGTGTATAGAACTTGTCAATCTTCTCTGGCTCTAACCTTCAGACTAGCAAGTGAATGTTTTCTTAAGTGACCATTTTATGGTAATTTGTTACACAACAATACAAAATTAATTCAAAAGTCTGGTTATTTACTATCACTTAGTAGCTATCATGCAAGCTGTCTATCACCAAGGACAGTGCAGGCTGTGCAGAGAAACAAACCAAGTTAAATCTGTCTCTCCGTTCAGTAATTTAATTTTGCTAGGTTTTGTTTCTGCATCTCACAAATGAGGCCAAATGTGCCTGCTTGCCTACCATGAGGGGATGAAATGATCATTGGGGGAATCCACGGTAGTGCTGGGGAGCTGCAGGCGATCTAACACCAGGACAGTATATGCTGGAGTCTGCAAGAGGACCTCAAGTTGGTAGCACTCCTCCTCCACCTCCTGGTTTGTAAATGGAAAAATCAAGCAAAACATAATCAAGGAAATCAGCATAAGACTATTTTGTTGGCAGAAGCAAGGTTGAGCATGTGGCTATGCCTATGAGGTAAGTGGGTTGTTGCTGTGCAGCCCCGAATTGCGAAGAATATAGAGCCAGGACAGCTGATCCTGGCTGACTGCAAGAGCCTGTGTGAAGAGTGAGGCAGCTGGGGTTCCTGTCAACAGCTTGCTCTTGCAGAAAAGACGTGAACTGAGCCACAAATGTAAGTGGTCTCTCTCAAGTTTGCTGTTGAGAGAAATCCTTTCATTATTTTGAGAGAGAGAGAGAGATTCAGAGAGAGAGATTCAGAGAGAGAGAGAGAGATTCAGAGAGAGAGAGAGAGAGAGAGAAACAATGGAAAAGAGGGCAAAGGTCTGCTTCCAGGAAATAAATTTTACTTCATTGAAATTGGCGGTTATTTGTGTAAATAATCACTAAGAGAATTAATAACTCTCCTAAAGAAAGTGAAAACAGCCAGAAGAGTAGGAGCAGGAAGACCTGAGTCTACACCTATCTTTTTTTGTTGTTGTTATTGTATTTTAGGGAAGGGTCTACAGGGTATTCAGGGTTCAGGGTCTCACTACTAGATCACACTCATAGTGATCCTCCTGTTTACAGCCTCCCAAGAGCTGGGATTACAGGCACGCTCCACCATGCCCAGTTTCAATTGCAGGCTCAGCGTGCCTCAGGGGCAGGGCTGGCAAGGCAGGCCTGGGGATGAACCCCGGCCCCTGCACCTGCTTGCAGGCACTTTAATCTGCTGAGCTATTTGACCAGCCCAATGCCTATCATTTTCTAGGGCTTTAATAATATCTAGGACTTTTACCACAATTACCCTGGCTTACAAAAATGTAGATATAGAAAGCAGGCAGTAAATGAGAATGTGAATAGAAGGCCTATGTAAACTTAATCTATAGGGTTTTTTTTTTTCCTGCTAATATTCTATCTAAGAGAAAAATGCTAGTTAAAAAGGTCTTATAAGTATTTCATTTAAATGAATTTCTCCTAGTACACTAAAGACAAATGATACTAAAAACAGATAATTCTAAGTGAACTAAAGCACCTAATAGTTTCATTGCAGAAAGTAAATAGAACGATAGTGACCGATGCCCCTGCCTCAGGGCTTTCCTTGGGTTTCTCTGCAGTTGATGAGATACCATCATAAGGCACACTGGTCCTTACTATAGTCACTAAAAAAATAAAAGGGAAACAAGTGACATCAGTTTCCTCCAGTTGTTATGTCTAAATTGAACTTTTCAATGACAGATTTTACATATTTCTAAAAGTCATGCATTTTTAAAAGCAAAATTAGCTATAAGTTTCATAGTTATTAACTATGTTCAAATTCTACTATTTGTTTCTTATGCCCAGTAAAGTAGGATGATATGAAAAGGATTTTTCTAGATGATAAAAACCTGCAAAAATTGATGGCTTGGTACTGTGACATTTTGTGATAACTTAATGAACATTATTTTCTGATGAGGTCATTACCAAATCTTCCCACTCTTTCACGTTGGAATGTGAGAATACATTACTAGATGATAGCAAAGTATTTTTTTTTTCATTATAAACTGTTGTATTTCATAAAGAAGAAGGAAATACAAATTTTTCCGTTTGCCCCTAGGTCATACGGATCATAGCCCTAGGAAAATTTGTTTTTCTTTCGTAGGACACATTGTTGAGCAGTCGGCATTTTGGAGGCAGTCACTGAAGTAGGAAGATGTCACCTGCTATTATGTGATCCATTTCGGGATTAGAGGCAGAGGCAGACTTGAAATGCTTTCACCTCCTTTTCCATGGAAGTGTCATGTGACTAAATGTAGCACTGTGAGCCGGGCATGGTGGCGCATGCCTGTAATCCCAGCACTCGGGAGGCTGAGGCAGGAGGATTGTTGTGAGTTCGAGACCAGCCTAAGCTACAAAGTGAGCTTAAGGCCAGCCTGAACTGCATAGTGAGACCCTGTCTCAAAAAGACAAAAAAAAAAAAATAAAAAGAAAAAGAAAAAAGAAAAAAAATGTAGCACTGTGAAACAGGTGGCCTTGTCCCTAGTTCTATGACATAAACACCTACTTTATAGTCTGTCATGTGATTGGTGGCTCCCCAATATATATTAATTGGTATGAATTAAAATCTTTGGGCTGTAAATACTACAAAAAATGTAGAAGAGACTGCAGAATGCCAGCAGGATTGCAGGAAAGCCAGGAGATGTTTTTCTCTAATTGGGTTGCATATTGCCCATGTTTTGATGGAAAAATTTTTCATAATCATTGCACAAACTTCATTATCCTGTTGAAAGGACTCATTTAGAAACACTAGGTAGCTACAATACTATATTTCCGCTAATTTTATGGTAGTCTTTGTAATAGGAATAGGAACTTTGACATAGATTCAAATGCTTTTTAATTCACAAATCTTTTTTACTAGTATTACTTTTTTACCCTATCTTTTGATATTTTTGTAATGACTGTATTATCAATAGACAGAAGTTCAGGTCCAGTGCTGTGAAAAATAATTCAAAAGACTAACTGACATTTTCTTTTATTTACTTGTGGGACTAAAATTTTATCTTTTTGGGAGGAGGGTAATCTATTTTATTTTATTTATGTATTTATTTTTTGTCTTTTTGAGACAGGGTCTCACTATGCAGTTCAGGCTGGCCTCGAGCTCACTTTGTAGCTCAGGCTGGTCTCGAACTCACAACAATCCTCCTGCCCCAGCCTTTCGAGTGCTGGGATTACAGGCATGCACCACCACTCCCGGCTGTGGGTAATCTATTTTAGATGATTACTTTATCTTCTGTTTCTTGTTTTTTTTTTGTGATTGTTGTTGCTTGTGTTGTTTTGCTGTTCTGCGAGTTTAACACAGGATCTTCACACAAGCTATAGCTATGGCCCTAGACTTTTTAAATTATTGTTTTAAATTTTGAAACAAGGTCTCATTAAATCACTAAATTTCCAGAGTTGGGCTCAAACATCCTGCCCTCCTGCTTCAACTTCCCAGAGCACTAGCATTACAAGTGCACCACCACACCTGGTTCTAGTTCTAGCATCTTGAAATTATCATCAAATGTTTCTTTTTTGTGTCCTTTCTACCTTCCCTGAAAGGGAATTTTTTTTTCCATAGGATTTTTTATATTACAGATATATCTCCTCTGTGAAAAGTATACCAATAAACACTTAGAAGATATTGTAGTTGGAGCATATTTAGAGAGATAAACATAAATAGTGTACAACCAGTTGTTCACAGAAAAATCTGCCTTTCTTTTCTGACACTGACTGGTCTGAATAAATTCAGTAAATTATTTGGAGCTGAAGTTCATTAATCTCAGTCAAATAAAATGGGTTGTTTGATTTTATTATGCGTTCATATTTGTATTCATCAGACCTTTACTGATTTCTTGTTATATCTCAGTCATTGTACTTGATCCTGGGGACATAGACAGGGCCAATCCAGGGAAAGTGTGACCCATCTTGAAAGAACATTTCTGTTTTTCTTTTTTAAATTTCTCAATGTGCATTATTATTATTTATAGTTACGATATTATTTATTAACTTGATAAAAGACACAGGTCAAAGAATTTTAACAGCAAAGCTTCTACTTTATCTGCTTCCACAGTTCCCTTCCTTTGAATTTTTAAAGAAATATTTATTTATTTACTAGTTTGTTTGTTTATTTGGAACAGGGTCTCTGGTCAGCACAGGTTCTTGCACCTTCCAGGCAGGAACTTAGAGTAGTGAGCTACCTCCCCGGCCCGAGGGCTCTCATCCCTTAAACCACACATATATAAATACCTCTCCTCACATATATAAATACCTCTGAATTCTTCTGCACTTCTATTTGAAATGGAATTTCTTGTTTTAATGTAACTTTCCCTTTTCTCTAGTTGCTTTGTTCCTACCTTTCCATACTTTTTCTCTTTCCTTCCTCCCTTCCTTCCCTCCTTCCTTCCTTCCTTCCTTCCTTCCTTCCTTCCTTCCTTCCTTCCTTCCTTCCTTCCTTCCTTCCTTCCTTCTTCCCTTGTTCCATCTTGCTTCATTACTTACTGTCTTACTTTCCATTTTCCTTCAGCACTTCCTTCCTTCTTCCTTCTATGCTTTTCTCTTCCTTTCTGGTTTTCTTCAATTTTTTTTTCCTTATAAATATGTTAAATTTTGCACATCAGTTGAAAAGATCCACTAGGTACATAATATATAGTGCTTGACTTTAGTTATCACATTTGATCTCCATTCATTTACATAGATATTTACAGTAACTTCATTGTATAAATAGAGTAACTGAGCCTCAAAAGAAAATAAGAATAATAAATTAAGAATATGGGGGCTGGGGAGATAGCTCGGTGGACTAAGTGCCTGCTTAGGCAAGCGCAGGCACTAAAGTTCAGTCCCTATTACCCTGTGCTGAGCTGATAGCCCCCCAATAGGCTCCCTGAGCCATCCACAAAGACCAGACATGGTGGTGCCTGTCTGTAATTCCAGCACTGGGGAGGCTGAAAACAGGAGGACCACTACAAGTCCAAGCTGTGTAGTGAAATCCTGCAGATCCTATACCAAATACGTTAAAAAAGAATCTCCTAGCATAACAACCAAAATGACAAAAACACAGTCAAGATGATTTGCCCTATCAGACAATAAGTGAGACCCTGTATCAAATACATAATTTAAAAAAGGAAAAATATGGACTTTTGAAGTATTTCAGTTTCTCAAAAGATTCCTCAAAATTACTACCTGGGAGGCTTATTAAAATTTGGTTGGAATATAAAAATAATGATTTCATTAAATATTAAATAAGTTTTCAAGAAATAGTAGACTGTTAAGTTATAAATTGTTGACTTTTTCAAAGCTTCTCACTTAATTTTATCCTACAAAGTTATCTATTTCTCTTTTTTACTACTTTGCTATGATATTAATGACATGTAATAAAAAATAAACCTCAAATACATTTTTCCCTCTTAAAATAAGAAATGGTAAAATAGAATGAAGAACTAGAAAAGAAAGAAATACAATGTCCCCTCATATGGCATCTACTATTTCTCAAACCTATGGTTTATATTAGACCCTGATTTATTATTTGTCTTTAAATGTTGTGATCATTTTGCTCATTAAACTGTTTTTAAGATTTAGACATAAAACAATGTAGTTCATATATATCATATGATTTTAATCTTAATTCTTTTTTCATTACTAAGAGAAAAATAATTTACCTATTTATTGTGTGATTTTCCCTTTTTCCCCATTTATGGCTAAGAAGTGATTATTTTTGTTAACCAACTTGAAGTGTTGTCAACTGATGAAAGTACTTTTGAATAATTTCACTGTTGTTAGGCCACTGCAAGATTAATTATGATGAAGTTAGTTGTGCAAAGCCAATAATTTCCCTGTAAATTATTGTCACTCCAATAGTATTTCTAAAATAAATAAAATTCTATACCAAAATGACACCCAAGTTTTGGGGCATATTTTTCTTTACATCAATGGACACTGAGCTCAAGAAAAAAAATGTCAAGCCTCTAAATTTTCTTAGTTCATTGAAAAGAAAGGTTTGTGCTAATATTTTTTGACAATTAAATGTCTATGTCTTAAATTCTGAAAAACTAATTTAGAAATAACAATATGCAATGTAGTAACCAATGTTACCCTTGTTCCAAAATCTTTATTGATTTTTTTTCACTTTAATGGAAAAAATTATGAGGCCTTGAAGGCTCAGGAAGGGAGGTTTTCATGTGGTTGCAAACATGAAGCAGAATATTTGGCTGTCATGGTTGGTTCTTACAATACGCATCACAGTGAGCAGCTGTTTCTAAGAAACAGTAATAACAACTGTAACAGGAACTGCTACCTGCACTACTAACAGAAACTAAAGTATACTGGCTGCAGCGGGGGTATTTTCTGTGACAGTACATAGTTTTAAATACAGGTATCTGGAGATCTAAATTGCAGTTTTAATCTCAATCCTTTTCATTACTAAGAGAAAAATAATTCACTCATTTATCATGTGACTTGCTCTTTTTCCCCTAAAATGGCTAAGACATAATTCAGAATTTTTTAATAATCTGAAATTACTTGGTATACTCTGAATAACTGAAATCCCACTGCATGATTAAAAAATAAAGCAAGTGTTCTATATATAGTTGATGAAAATAAAAAGGGCTTAAAGAGGAGAAATTCCCCAGAATATTATTGTAATGATAAAATCATGAAATATTTCCACTTGCAGGAAGGCAAGTTGCACAAAAGGTACTGGATGACTTTCCCAGACTGTTAGTGGCACATGTTAAACCTTGAGAGGACAGAGATACATGTGTTGATGGATCAGGTAAATGCTCTCTCCCATGCTTTTAGGGAATTTCCTGAAAGAGGATGATTTCAAAGACACAAGCATTTGGGAGCCATCTCAGTAGTACCAGATCCTTAGAAGCACTGAGGGTTTTATATTCAATGAGTGCTTTCTGCAACACCCTCTGCATATCAGCCTTTCACAGGCAAGGAGGCACGGTCTAAGGAACTTCCAGAAGAAACACAGATACATTTCCCAATCACAAGTGTAATATACAGACACCAGCCAATGAGATCATGGAAAACTAATAAAATATCATGTTACCTTAGATTAACTTAATGTATCTGCAGGAACACTATTTGTAAATATTGTCACATTTTAGAATTCCAGATGGACATATATCAGAAAGAAATCCTGTAAAACCTTGCTAAAACCCATGTTTAGAATAGTGAAAAGTATTTGAATGAAGATCATATCAGTTCTATTTCTTGACTTCATACAGCCCTTGGGAAAAAGAAATCAAGGATCAATATCTTTGAAGATAGGTATTGCCCACTTGGGTTGACCCGATATTTAGTTTCTACTTGTAGTGTGATCTCTTAAGATTGACTCTATCCTTCTGTCATATGTTTCTGCCACTTAGAGATCTTTTCATATCCATGCACTTATTCTGTATTTTAGAGATTCCTTAGAATGGTGAAAAGAAGGAAGTAACCTTGGAGAGAAACTTCATGAAAATAATCACAGGTAACATTAAGTACTTCTAAACTTGTAAGAGAATTATTTACAATTCTTATGTCCATATGCTTCCTGACATAACAAATAAGGAACAAAGGGCATTATTTTACTACATGAGGTATATAATACGTAGGAATGGAATGAGAAAATTTTTTCATAATTGCTTTTTTATGAGACACTGTGACCTCTTTTATGTGACAGACATGGTGGAGAAGGGATTACTCAGTCAGAAATAATTTTTCAGTATTCTTTCAATCTAATAGAATATGATGAAGTAGTTTAGAGATAGGGGTTAAAAGATGGAAGGAGATGTGAGGGAAAGGAGGGACAAGGATGAAAAAAGAAGGCGCATAAGGTAAATGTGCCAATGCCCCACAGGATAGGTAAATATTGTGTCTTATGAACATGTATTGTATCTGTCAGTTCTTACTAGAGAAACAGATTTAGTGCAACATATGCAAATACAAGATAGGACACAATAGCTGCCTCAGAGTCAGGTTCAGGAAAGGTCTAAAGCAGAAAGGATCCAGTCAGAAGTCTGAAGCTGGCTGTGTTGCCCCCCGAGGCTCCAGGGTCTGTGCTGAAAGACAGGCGGCAAAGACGAACCTAGGAACTCCTCCATAGAAGTAGAAATGAGACTTCCTTCTTCGTTTCCCTTTAACTCCATCCAAGTGACAATCCTATTGGCTGCTGCCACCCACACCCATGGTGGATCTTGTCTTTAGCAATTCCTTCCTCCCTCACCCAGCACTGTGTTGATGTACTTTAGTTGGATTCTTGCTCATGTTGACATAATCAATTGATCATCAGATGTACAAAAGGAAAAGAATCAAGAGATGGATGGAGGGTGGGGGCAGGAAAGAGAGAGGGAATTTTTAAAGGAATTAAGATGTGTTATGCACATGTACCAAACCCCACAAGGAATGTAAACACTGTATGGATCCATTGGTCTCTCATTGTCATCCATTGTACTTAGGGAAAAATGGTGGCAGGAATGAGAAAAAGATGGATAAGAAGACAAGAGTTGGGTCAGGTGGTGACCCATCTGCCTGGATGGTGAAATGACCCCTAGAGCAACAATATGGACATTTATTTATTTTATTTTATTATTATTTATTTATGTATTTATTTTGCAGTACTGGGGATTGAACTCAGGACCCTGTGCTTGCCAGGCAAGTCCTTATCCTATTGAGTTATATACCTGGTCCTAAACATTTATTTATACCTTTGCAAAGTTAGTAACATATGGCACAAGGTTGTATAGTGACTAATAGTTGACATTAACCAATCAAGATGCTTATTTTATGATTGAGGTAGCTTGACTGCTTTAGGCACTGAGGAATAGTCCCACTTTCACACATTTGGCCAGTTTTCCAGCTTTCATGGCTCCCAACATATCCTCCATTATTGTTTTATTGTGTGAATGATGAGTGTTTCATTGCAGTTGGAGAAGCTGTGTTTGGAGAATTCTTTAGATGACCTTTTCATGCTTGATACCAGTCCAAAGATTTCTGCCACTTGAATCCAGCCATGTAACTGTATACAATCCAATAGTCCATAATACTAGTGAACTATCAGTACAACCAGTAATTGTTAGTCACCTGAGACTTTTACAGCTTAGCATATTAATGTGGCATTATTTTCCACATCTTGTGGTTACACTGTTCTCCTGCATGGTTAAGACCAAGTTAAAGCAACATCTGTATAAATACAAATTTAACTTTTGCTATTTGAAAAAGGCAGTTAATCTTTTCACGATTTACTTTGAAATCATGTACAATACTTCTTAGATTTTCTATCAGTGTCAGGCATCTGGATAAGTCACTGCCATTACTTGACTAATTTGCTTTCTATGAAAACCTGAGGGACTTTTTTCTCTCTAGCTGGCTCTCCTTAAGCACACTATATATCCTCAGACATTTTCTTCTGTGGCCCTGATTGGAAAACTGGGGACTGAACTGAGTTACAGAATGTGACAACAGAGGTTCTTTTATGTTCTGAGATTTCACTGGCATTGAAGAGCTAGGACCAAAATATTGGCTGCCCATCTATCTCTCTAATTTTTGGTCTTCAAACTTTACTGTTAAACATCCAGAAGAAAAGCTTAATGACATTACCCTGTAACGGACTCAGTAAACTTAACATTACCATCTATCTGAATATGAAACACCTTAGACATAAAATAGAGCTGTAATTTCCCAAAATCCATGGATATTTTAATATATAAATCACTATAGAATGTTAAAAGACAGCAATTACATATTTTTACACAAAAATTTGGAAATTAAAGCCATATCCTACATCATAATGAGACAATCCTGATGACATTTTGTAACATACTTAGATGTAACACTTAGCCAATCATCTGTATCTAAACATAGTAAATTTTCACTTAAGTAGTTGTCCTTAAATGGGATATACATCACAAGCTTTTTTTTAAAGTCAGAGGTCTGAATCAGAGAAAGTCTTTTCCCAATAAGCAATCATTGTTACATTTTGGAAGACTTGTATACCTGGATTCATGAATACACTTACTACAACATGAGATTAATAATAATTCATTATTAATAATGATGAATTACCACACACATGTGAAAACCTTTGTTTCTTAATTTAGTTTTGTACCAAAAGCATCTTTTAAGAGAAACTGTGTTGTATTTTCATTTTGAAAAACTTTATCCTTTAACGTATGACCAAATTATAGAGGGTATTTTCCTAAGAGAACGTTGAAATTATTAGAGATCCTTATTAATGAACAAAGGTTCACCACCTTCTATTCATCAGTCGGAGTCCTCTCTAATAATTTCTCTCCACTCTGAGGAATTTTTGCTTATCTAGCTTAAAATTCTTGATGAACTGTGTATAAACCAAATTTGATATCCCTTAGTCCAGCTGATAATTTAAAGAAAGCATGCTTTTAAGTCTGTATCTCAAATAGCATTATGAACAAATGATCAAAAAAGAAAAAAGAAGCATAGCTCTTCATGGAATGAAATACAAATACATAAATAAATACACAGTATGCACAAATAAACATCTTTATAAAATCAAGAGTACACTCAAATATAATCCTGGCCAAGTTACATTATAGTAACTATTATAATTTTTAGAAATTTATAGTTATAAATAGACTAATAAGATTTTGTTGTCAATTAGCAGAGAACTCTTATCAGAAAAATTTGAAAGGAATGAAACTTTTATCTGTAATTAATATGCATATTTTGTATTTTTGTCTTAATACTGGTAAAATTTATCTCAGTTATTTTTATATATTTTATCATCTATTTAGACCTTATATTTCCATTTTGTCAGTTCCTTAAATAGGTCCCAGGTTGGAATTAGCCTCATAGCTGTTCATTTCTTCTTCATATCTGACTTCATGGTACAGCATGACAACACACTCTGGTACCCAAATAGATTGTTTACATTTTCTGGAAAAACACAAGCATGCCCTTTGCCCCAGGTTAGTGGACTGGGTCCCTTCTATTTTTCAATATGGAGAACTCTCCCAAGGACCCTTCTTAGCCTTTTTCTTTTACCTGATTGTACTGTCTTTCTGCTGCTATACTTCCACCTTTTGTAAAACTTAAAAATTTTGATAGTATATATTGCCAAGTAAAGTTGGAGAGATTGAGTTCCCCTTTTGTATTTGTAACTAAATTTTGACTGTATGACGAGAAACCTGTACTTTGGAAGAGAAAGCCATCACATAGTCTCCCTTAACCTAATGACTTATCTGTGAAAACAAGCACATTTATTTAACTTATCTGAAGGATAATGATAGCCAGTAACACTAGGGAAGTTAGCAGTGCAGATTGCCAAAAGGATTAAAATTGTTATAATCATTCCTAAACAAATAGGAACAATGGTAGTTTGTACCTCATGAACAAGGAGAAGAATTGCACACTTCTGTTTGCATGCAATCAGTTCTGCTATAGTATAATGAAAGAGAGTAATAGTTACATGTGGACTATGTGGCATATGAAGCCATTGGGAATGCCAAAGAACCCCAGTGGGCATATACTGAGTGGAAAATAATTAGAACAAAAAAAAAAAAAATCTTTAAAGCTGGGCATGGTGGCGCATGCCTGTAATCCCAGCACTCAGGAGGCTGAGGCAGGAGGATTGTTGTGAGTTTGAGACCAGCCTGAGCTACAAAGTGAGCTTAAAGCCAGCCTGAACTGCATAGTGAGACCCTGTCTCAAAAAGACAAAAAAAAAAAAAAAAAAAAAAAAAAAAAAAAAAAAAAGAAAGAAAATAATTAGAAACTTAGGCAAAGATGGGTCAACTCTAGAGAGCTGAGCATTAGAAAGAGCCTGATTAACTTTATCAAAAGTAATTTTTAGCCTGTGGAGTAAGTGTTATTGTAGAATTATGGGATGAGTCTTCCTTAAGAATGTCAAAGAAAGGACTTAAATATCAGTAGTTAGTTTAAGAGCTGGGTTAATGTGACCAAGCAAAGTCTGAAAATTGTTTAGTATTATAAGATGTTTAATCTGGATCTGAACAGTTTGGGGTACAGTTTTATCTCTGTTGAATAAGGTGACCCAAATACAAAGAAGTTAACATAGTTTGTAACCCTGTGGAAGCCACCACTAGGCATTTTTTTATTTAAATGGGAAGACCGAATCAAGCTCCCGTTTAAATCCCACTGTTTATTAAACTATACTCCATAACTCTATATTTGCTTGTAAAATATCAAATATTTTTATACCAATTTTAATTTAGGCCTATAAAATAAGCAATCAAACTTATTAAAAAATAAAAGAATTTTAGGTAATGTTTTAAAATATCCCTATTGTACATTGTAGGAAACACTTTTTAAGGTAAACTATTTTCTTCTTTAGTATGGAAACAACCTTTTAATTTAATCACCTTAGGGAGAAACTGCCAAAACTTTTCTTTCACTGCCAGTTGTATGGACAGAACCATTGTAGTTCCTGTGATGTTCTGTTCCTGGGGGAATGGTCTTTTATGTCTCACCAGGTGGGCAGCCAGCTGGCTTACCTAGAGAGCATCCATGCTTGCATTTGAAAAGTCCTTTAAAATGTTTTTACTTTAATTAATTTTTAGTTCGCAACCCAATATTTGTTTTTAATAATTTTAAAATGTTTGTCAAAAAAAGAATGACCAATTGAGCAATAGGACAGTCTGGTGTGGTTTAAACAAAAGTTTGGGTGAATTGAATGATAATCTTGATGTGTGTGTGTGTGTGTGTGTGTGTGTGTGTGTGTGTGTGTGTGTGCAAATAGCAGTGATGACATCAGGCAAAACCAGGAGACCTTTTGAAATGAAATTCCCATTGCACCCTGAGACATGGACTTATTAGAAATAATTTGGGGCTCCATTTTAAGAGTTAATAGGAATCTGAAGGAGGAACGGAGGTGCAAGTCTGCTGTCCTTTGTCACTTGTCAGAGGTCAGAGACACTTGTGGCAGGGGAGGATAATGAGCCCCCATTGTTTGATGGGGCTGAGATGACACCCAATGGAAGTTTCCTTGAATAGGTTGGCCTTACACATCAGTTTTAGAGCTAAATGATTGTTGAGCTATTAATTTGCTAGCTTCTGTGTCACTTACAGTTCTCTCACTAGCTTTCAATAAGCATGCAGTGAAATCTTGAGAAGGATCATCAGAACTCTGACAAATGGAAGCCAAATTAAGGAATGCTTGACCTTTGGAAGGAAGTTCCCTCCAGACTCTAATGACAGCTGTCTTAGTTTGCTCACATACTTGCAGTGCAATGGCCAGTTTATTGTTTGTGCAGCAAAAGTACACTCCCCCATTAGCATATCTTTTGTAATGGCTAAGTTGTTGACACCATTTTGAGCTGCTTGGTCCATGCAATATTCATAGACATTTCCTTTTCACAATAAATAATCTCCTGGATTCAAACATATATTAGCTATTCCTTTCATTTGGAACCAGGATCTCTTGTCCTAGCAACATGCTTCCTAGCAAACATTATGTATTAGACACATGGGCTAATGAAAGGCAAATGTAAGCATCTTGGTTACTTTTCTCATTGTTGAGACAAAATACCCAACTCCCACATTTAGAGGAGGAAAAGAAGCTCAGAGTCTAAGAAGGTTTCAGTCCATAATCAGCTGGCTCCAAGACAAAGGGACACATGGCAGAGGGGCAACAGTTCATGGTGGCAGAAGATGCCAGAAGCAACAAAATTAAAAAAAGTGTTTTGGGGTAGAGTAAGCTTCTTTCTTTTCTTACATTGTAAGAAGGTCAGCTGCCCTTGGGTGGTTGTAGCACTCACACCATCTCTGTGCCCTCCTTTTGCAAAGACTTGGGATGTTTGCAAAGTGAGGACCCTGCTCCCTGCTGGTTCTAGCTGGAAATACTGGAACTCTGTGTTTGAAAAGCCCCTTACCTTGTGACTGCATTAGGGTTTGGGAGACATCCAGTCAGGAGCCATACAATAAGTCAATTATGTGCTCTTTTTCCACATACTTTTCATTTATAGGTTTCATAAGGAAGGTAACTGTGATTAGTGAATATTAAACATGGAAAAGCAACACAGAATGGGCCTAGTTCCAGGATTCATACTCTGAGGAGTGATGCCTATCAAACTGTTACTTTGACTAGAGCATCATATAGACATCCAAATTTTACTCAACAGTATACTATGAAGATATAGCTTCAAAGAATGATTAGATTAATGTCAATTTTTATCATAATGCAAACTATTAGATTTGCATAAACCAAAGTCAAAAAATCTCAAAAAATTTTCATATGAAAATAGATTTTTAAAAATGCTTTGATAAATCTGTTTATAATAGTTTGCATATTGTATAGCCCTGCCACACTAGACAATCACATAAAATCATAATTTTAAAGCTTATTTTATTATACAAAGCAATTATTCATATTGAACTACACTCTGGTTCTTTTACTTTCTGTATAACAAATGCAATTACCTACATTTCTGTTTAATCATAAGGAAGAATTTTATAGTTGTTTGTCAGTGCTTTCTGTTATTTTAAAACTGAAAAAAATTGAGTTAATGGATCTAAGGGCAATAGATATGGTCTTTTACAGTGCTAGGATTGGTATCAGTCTCTGTTGATAAGTCCATATGAAATAAATTCAGTGGTGTAGGGCACAAGCTCTTTTCTTTGTTTATGTTACCATGTAATTCTTATTTCTCTTTCTAAATGTTGTGATAATTATAGACAGATATACATATTGAGGTTATGAAATCTGCTAATTTACTGTAGTCTCTATGTAGCACTACAAAACATCACTTTCAGGGAAGCCAGGATGGATCTTAGCCAGCTGTTTTTCATTAGTTGCAAAATATCTGTTTTGGAACTAGGAAGATGGAAAGTGGTCTCATCTGGTTAGGGTTGGGTTGCTAATTAAAAAGATTTTTGAAATTTATTCTCCAGGCTTTTCATAACCATCTAACCATTATCTATTTGCATGCATCTACCTGTCACTGAAATTAACTGCCCATGTTTTAAGCATAGATGCACAAGTCCTTTCTCCTGGGGATGCAAGACAGAGGCGTATTTGGCAACAGAGGCAAAGCCCGTGTTTGCCCAGATGAACAAGTCTTAGGTTCTGCCACACCTGAATTTCAGTCTAAGGTTGACAGAAGAGGAGGGAAGAAAAGAGAAGGGAACAAACAAACACTATCGCTGTTTTTCTGCATCTAAATACCCTTTGGAATGAGATTAGGCCGCTTATATGAAATCAACATACTACATTTAAAAGTCCCTATGTTTTTATCATTCTTAAACTGTGTGATGGGGCAATAATAATCCAGATTTAAAAAAAAGAAAAAGTTTCAACTGACATATATTGGCTGCTTTTCAAAATAAAAATGATATAATAATAGAGTTTGAAAGTTATCAAAACCCTCACTTACAAGACGGAGTACATAGAACATCAAGTAGTTTAGCCAAGATCAGGAGAAAGGTAGAACCAGAGTCCAACTATTTGAAATCTATTTTTGTTTTAATTTTTTCATTGTTCTTTTTGTGTATGCAAGCATTTTGAAAAAAAATTTTTTTTTTTGAGACAGGGTCTCACTGTGCAGTTCAGGCTGGCCTTAAGCTCACTTTGTAGCTCAGGCTGGTCTCAAACTCAAAACAATCCTCCTGCCTCAGCCTCTCTAGTGCTGGGATTACAGGCATGCACCACCACGCCCGGCAGCATTTTGAAAAAAATTTAACCAAATATTTAGTAATATTTGTGCCTTCTGTAGATGATCACCTCTAGGAATTCACATCAGAATACACAGATGCAACCTCTGATTTCTTGCTGTGATTTGAATTTCTAACTTCTATAAATATTATCAATATTTAATGAAAATTGATCTCTGAAAGAAAAGCATTTATCTCATAATTGATGAACTGATTATTTCAGTGGAAAATGTCTAAGGCTATGACTGTAAGTTTCAGTCACATTAAACATTTTGGCAAAAAGTTGGATGGTTTTGTGCCTGAACCATAAATATGCAACCAAAAACAATTTTAAAAGATCTGTAATACAACTTCCTTTACTTTTCAGTTCTAAAATCTATCTTAACTCCAAAACACTTATTCTTCCTTTTAAAACTTCTTTGAGTAAATACTTGAGATCAAAATGGAGTAATAGGATTATTATTGGATTCTTTGTTCTCTGTCAAGTTATCACAATATTAATGTTACTTAAATGTAATGCTTTTGTCTATGAGTTTGAATTAAATGTGAATTAGATTCATTACTAGCATATGCCTAATGGCCACATTCTAAATCATATTGCTGCTGAGTTGAGTTGTTGTAAATAACAATGTGCCAAATGTTAATTGATTATTCTCAGATAGTCAATACTGTTTTATTCCATGGTTGTGGTAGGTGATGTTTTTTTAAAGAAATCAATATGAAAATGTACTATCTTCAGTTTCACATGAGTATGCCTTGAATAAGTTATCTTGTTCTGATTTGCAAAAACCATTAGGCTGAGAATACGAAATTAAGTGTGGCCAGAGGTACTATAAATTACTTTCCTGATGAAGGTCTTATCCATCACTGGCTATGTCATCTGTCAAACTAAATAAACAAATTTAAACCAACCATTGATCATTATGTTTAATCTCACAATTTCATCTCTTCATCTTTTTATCTTCCTTGCCTACTCCCAGATTGTTAAAAATTATTTTATGCTTTACTACATTATATTTTACAGGGATCAGGAAGAATTTAAAATCCAGCCAGGAAACCTGCCTGTTACACTCTGGTTCCTCATCAGATCATATAAATCTTTTGCCTTTTACTAAAGATCAACCCTCTGTTAAGAGGTTGTGTTACCTTTCTATGCAGCAGGAAAGTGTCCTAATCCAGGGACTTCTGGAGTTTGCAAACAAAAGCAATTTATGATACAGGCTTTGCTTTTCTGGTACTAAACTCCTGAGAAACCAAGATGTCACTTAGTTATTGAGTATTACATAAAAGTACCTTAAAGTTGACTGAGAAAGTCACTCTTACACATAAGGAAATGTCACAGACTGACTTACTTATTACTCAATGGTTAGTATTCTTACAGCTTTTTTCCGCTGAGTTTTTCAATGCCTTATTACATTATCTTGAATGTAAGTGGGGAAATTTATTTTTGTGTACAGTTTGGCATGGATTATAGTAATCATATACTTAACTGTAATTGTTATGCTGGTTCCAAAGAACTTGCAGACTCCTGTAAAGCTGTACCCACTTTTCCCCCTGCCTTTTTGATAGGAGCTACAATAGAACAATTCTACATCCTGAAAGAAAGAAAAAGAAAAAGGAAAACTTGAGTTAAGATTGGACACAGGGGAAGCCTACTTCTCCACAGTGAGCACGTACACACATACATGCAAGTGTAATACCACTTGTCATGAACTTTCTTAATCTGACTTTCAGATACAAAAAGCAGCCTCAAACATATAAATATATCTATATTTTTTCTGCCATTTCACATTATATTTTGCACTTTTTCATTTCATTTCAGTATTAACAAGTACACAAATGGAAATTAATAAAGAAGTGGAGAATATGAAACTGCAAATTAGAAGCTTTTTTCTGCCAATGAGATACAGTATCCCTACTTTTATTTATATTTGCATTTACTTGAATCCTTTGACTTTTTTTTGCTCAGTAGAGCTAAAGGTTGGTCAATTTGGTTTACCTTTTCAATAGTCTAATGCTTAGATTCATTGGTTATTTTATTGTTCTATTTTATTTCATGTAAGTCAGTACTGGTTTTATTTATGTTCTTTGTTTCATTACCTTTGGCCTTATATTTTTTTTCTAGTTTCCTTAAAGTGCGGTATTAGATTTTTTATTCTAATTTTTCTACAAATGGACATTTATATAAATTTCTTTGTCAATTATAATTGTGTGTCACATTAGTTAGGCACCATTAAACCAAGAAGACCTTGCTTGGAGTAAATAAACTCCCCAAAAGTGATATAAGAATGAGAACATAAGTAGAGGATAAAATGAACAAGAATCTTCAACTGTATTTATTGTTTGCTAGGTCATGCATTTCAAATGTTGTCAGAAATGGTTGTGAATAATTATTTGCTATGTAGAGAATCTCATTGTACAATCTGAACATTGTTACACGTAAACAAAAAAAAACCCTTAAAAATCATTGGTCAATAACTTTCATTCTTTCCTGATAAGTCCCCTTACTTGGCTGCAAAACACAGGACTCTTTCCTTGATAAGACTGACTTCAGGAGGCTTCTTTCTCTTTCAAAAGCCCATGCATACCACCTGGAAGCATTCCTGAAGTTGTACATGGGAGAGAAAATGATTTCCTGGCGAGCCATGAGTGAAGATCACTCTTACTTTACCCTCTCCTCCAGCTCCTTTAGACATGAGCCAAGGATGTGTCTTGGGAAAGGCATGGAGTGAGGACCCAGCTGTGTAAGAGAAGATCCTAGAAGTCTGGTTGTTGAAGGCCCATGAAAGAAACTAGGGCCATGTCTGCCAGATTTCAAAAAGAAAAAGTTAGGTAAATCTTAAAGGCCTTCCCAAACATGGAGTGCCATGCTTTTGCTACAAAGGATTACGTCTATATATAGTTGAGAACTGCAAGTCTTTCACTTGTGACCACATTAATTTCCCTCCAGTTAAGGTTAGTAATTATTTCTGAATAATGAGTGAGAGTTAAAGTTCCTTGACTCTTTACTAAAGATCAGAAGGTGTATTCTGGTAGCTATGTCATTTAAATTTGTCTTCTAGTAATCACTTACACAAAATTAAAATGTCTAGCAGTAGTTATTAACTGATTCAACACTTACCTGCAGGCCATATCTGCCTCCTATGTGCCAGATACTATTAAAGTACAGACAACACATGGCTGAAGTCAGCCTGAACCTTTTCTTCATTTGGTTTCTTTGAATTCTGCATAGATTAAAAGTGTAAGGTTCAAGTCAAGCCTGACTCCCAACCCCCAACCTGCCTGCCCACAGAGCCACTACTCTGCAGGGAACTCAGCTTGGTACTGAAGTGGTCATTGGCAAGCCCAGGATGTCGTATGGATATGCACTATGACAAGGAATTGTGCAGGTCCCAGGACATCTTAAGACACCCAAAACTTTGCAATAGACACCTCCAAGACTTTGCCCACTGAGGTGCAAGATGGCCAGAGAACTTTGAACACAGATATTTATTAGCATCTTCCTGGCGATTGTCCCCTGCCTTCTTTCTGTCCTTATATAAGGAACACACTTGTCTTTGTGGTGCAGATGACCTTATCATTGTCTGCCTGTCTGTACCAGGAGCAATAACCTCCATACCATGTCACCTCTATTCAAGCCTGGTGGTCTCTGCTGCTCCTCCACTCCCTCCATATATTATATGCTCTTTTTTTTTTTCCTCAAGCAGCTTGAGCCTATGTGCCTGGAATTTCTTAACATGACAAATTAATTTAATGAAACATATAGAGGCAGGTTGAAGCAAGGTATTGTAAAAGTCATTCTACTTGAATTAATGTGCTGTTATCTTCTCCAGACATGCTTTATGTGTCACCATATTTCAAAACCTGGCTATAGGAAATCTATGCAAAAATAAGAACTGCCTATGGCTAATGTTTATGATAAGCTTTGAGAAAGAAAAGTGAGACCAATCATGCCAATTTAAAGAAGATCACCACATTTCCCAGTGGGTGCTGCAGCATCACTTATCCCATTAGCATCTGAAGTGAAATGGCTACCAGCACTTTGCAATGATAAACCATTACCACCTTAGACACATGGAAACCAGTGCCTGGGTCAAGCTGTTATTTGCTATCAGACAATATAAGTCTGTGATAGATCTTAGTATATGATATAAGTACACATATATTTAACTCCACTTTAAGTATCATAGTTTCATCAACAGATCAATTTGGAATGTGAAATATTTAGAGAAGATATGGACATTTAAAAATGTGTTTCAGATAAGTTCATTTAAAACATTCCATTGAAATGACTGAAAATTTCTTATGCAGTGCATAGATTAACAAAATGAATTAGAATCGGTTGGCTTGAAGGGCCCCAGAATAATTCAGGAGAATTTCTTGCTTTTAGAATGGAAATAAATAAATGGACATACTTACTGAGGATTATCTATGGCAGAAAACAATCAATGAGTTTGGGAGAATTTCTTTTGAAAGCATAGCACCTTTCTTAATTTATACTATAACATTTTTTGAGAAAGGAGCATTTTAGGCAAAGCATTTTTGGACTCATAATTTTGGTCTATCTTAGAAGAGAAAGTAGCTTTCCCCAAGATAACCAGAAAATATTCCATTTCTAGGCCTAAAATGTGCAAGTACAAAGAAGTTTCTATAAAACCTTTGTCAAATATTTCCCTCCTTTCCTGTAAGTCTTTCCTTTTGGGTTGATTTTTAACTGAGAATTGATTTTCACTGACCTTGCTGTGGGGCAGACCATTGAAGGTGGGTCCCTGGGGCTCCAAGATTCCCACAGAGGTGAGGAGGATTTAAAAAATAACCCTTGGAGATAAAGCACTGCAAATATCACGGTGAACCCTATTTGACACTTCAGTGCTGACCAGAATTTTCCTCTCTTCACATTTTATTTTCACCTCTTTTTCTCTCATAGCTAGCTTGGTGTGTGTACGTGTGTGCATGTGGGTCTCTGTATGTACTTGCACATGAATGGTGACATTTTACTGGAAATTTTCTACTTACAATTTCAATAACTATTAGATTTTCCACGTGAAGCTCAGTGTTTTATAAGGAAATTTAGCTCCATTTGATACATGTTTTCTTGGAAAGAATAGGAAAAGTTGCTTGTGATGGATGTCTGCAAAGAGAGAATTCTGAACAGAAAACCAAACTGCGGTCAATACACATTAATGCATTCTTACATTAATACGCAGATTGTGGGAAAAGGTTACTTTCAAAGGAAATGAGTTCAAACAAGTTCAAAACAGGCAGGTTACTGTGAACTTCTCAAATTTCTTGGGTCCTGTTGAATTTGGGTCTCTGGGTAGGGAGGCACTGTGATAGCTGTCAACTAATTTAGTGTACCAGGTTATATGAGTTTTCTTCCTTGACAGTTGAGTCCTTTGCTTTTTCTCTGTCGTCATCCTAAACTTTTTCTCTCTATTCCTACGTTTTCTTTCACATTTCTAAACTTCACTAATTAATTTATTTAACAGCTGTGGACTGTACCCAAACCCAACCTTAAGGCTGTGCTTATTGCCTACTCCTAACCACGCTGAACTACTAAAGCACTACCTATCACTGCTCAACAACTGACCACAAAACATAACAGCTTAAAAAGTCTTGGGGCTCAAGAACTGGAAATGACTCCTAGGAACTCTGCCTCGGATCCGGTGGCATCCGCTGCGGTAGCCCGGACTGACCTCCTGTGTGCAGTTGCTTGCTTACCAGCAGGGCCGAGCCAGCTGCACCAGGTCCCTGATCTCTTTGTCCAGCACTGCTCTCATCTACTGGGTCCCTTCTGTTGAAGTTTCTCAACTTTGGAGGGTCAAACTTTGTGTTTAGTGTCTGCTTTCCCAAGCGATCATTGCAGGAGCCCCAGACAAGAACTCCAGACTCACCCTCTGGCCTCATCGGTCAGCCAGGGTCATTGCTGGATTCAGAGGATCCCAGAAGGGACTGGAGGAAAAAAAGCAGTCTCAGAGCTTAATGGGAAGAGGAGCGCAGGATTCTTGAGTCGGGCTCCATTTGAGCCCTTCTATATTCTCTAGAATCTTCTAATCATCTTCACTGAAGCAGCTGTTTCCGATATTACAAATTATTATATTGGAAAAGTATGTGATTTAGAGAAAAAGTGAGTCTAAATGTCTTTTACTGTCTCTGTATGAACTGCATTACTTGTCATATCAGATTGTTAAATTCCTCACATAAAAAATTTTGGGTGAAAATATTTGGGAGAAAGAGAAGAAAAATTAGAAAATACTTCAAAAGCATGCCATACAGTGCCTGCCCCCATGAAGCTAGTATCAATTACCTAATTCTCTCTTTGTGTTTTCCTCCCCAACTGGTTCATTTTCTATAAAAAAATATATATTTACAATGTGAAAACTCCTGCTCTAAACATTCAACATGCCATTTATTGTTGAGGCGATTCCTCTAAAATATTTCTTTGAAATGTCACATTGTTTTCAAAATGGTTTTGGCATCCTGGTGGTTAATTTTAGGTGTCAGCTTGGCTGGCTAAGAGGGTGCACAGAGAGCAGGACATCAAAGATGTTTGGATGCATCTGTAATAGTGACACCAGATATGATGCAGGGGTGAAATACTAAAACATTTTAACTCCCAGCCTGTAAGATGTCTGATACACCAAGTTGGTGTTCTCTAAAAATCAGAGTGAATTCTAGGAACAAAGGTGGTTAAGAGTAGGAAGCTATTGATTGAAAAAACAGGAAGCACCTTCCAGAGGAATGGGAGGGGAGCTGAGTAGATAGCCAGGGAAATCTTACAGAGCAAAGTGTACCTGGGTATGATGTGGGTTAGAGCCTTGACTAACCAATATGGTTTTAAGTGAAGCTACTCAGGTAATATTGATCCAATGGGAAATTAAGTCTGACAGGGAGCTGGCATGGAAAGACCAACGAACTCTGCTGGATGATGCATCTGGAGTCTGGGTTTACCACTGATGTGGCTGATGACCCACCCAGACTTTGTCAGAGCAGGTGACATCACTCCTCCCACCCCTTGGCAAGTGTGTAAATCTGGTCCTTTTGTTGTTTTCTTGAGGCCTGACCTCTAAATGAGGCATCTCTGGACACAGCTGCAGTGGGCTTTCACATTTGTCTGGACTCCCTCAAGGACTAGAATATTCCAGTGATCTGCACTTGAATGTATGGACTGATGAAGCAAAATGTACCCTCAGTGTGGGTGAGCAAATTTCAAATGGCCTAGGGCAGTGATGCCCAACCTATCAGAGACCAAGTGTCAAACTGCTACCCATTTATTTGTTGCAAAGTGCCTGTTTGTATGGGCTGTTATCTGACTCTCGGGTGACACTGCTGTGAGTTGGCTTGTGTGCTGACAGAAAAGGCTCTGCGTACCCACAGCTGCAGGCTGGCATTGGTTTGCCACTCCTGGTTTAGGGCATAGGTAGAGTGAAAACTACAGTAAAGGTGATTTTGCTTTTTCCTGGACATGGAACACATCTCTTTTCCCTGGCTCTGGTCATCATTATTCTAACATGCCTGGAATTTGAGCTGGAGGTCTTACACCAGTGGTGATGCCAGCAGTTCCCAGTCCTTCTGCATTGCACTAAGTTACCCCAGTGCATTCTTTAGTTTTAGGCTTTCTGCCTTTGAGTGAGGTATAGGGCTGGCTTGCCTGCTTCTCTAACTTGGGGAAGACCTATTGTGGGACTTGCCAGTGTTAATGATCATATAAACAACTTCTATAATAAATCTTCTATCCATATATATCTCTACCCCCTCCCATATCTATATCACCGCACTGTCACTTATCCATTCTGTTGGTTCACTCTATCTGTATTACCCTGACAAACAGACTTTATAGTGAAAGCTACTGATGTGTAATCTGTCAGGACATTCAGGGCTCAAATACTTTTCATCTGTCTTTTATAGACCTACATGTATTATTATGTGGCATGACTCAGGGACTGTATCAGCCAGTAACCTTTTCAAATTATGTGTTAAGTTCCCTGAACTATTATATACATTCCAGAATTATAAGCATAAACAAAACATTTTTCCTTCTATTACAAATGTGTTTTGTGTCGTCTTGTAGTTGAAACACTGCCTGCCTCTTCTACCTAATGTAGTTCCCACCCAGATGTTGTGTTAATGAGTGGGTCTGAATGCTGACTACTGTGCCTGAGAGAATTTGTGCCCAAGAGAAATTCCTCCTATGTCTCAGTTCTCTGCTTTGAGCATCCCTGTGAGTTCTTCTGTATCTTCCACATTATGGTTTCTCATTATGACTGTGATATTAGCAGCTATGATTCTGCCTCTATTTCCTGCCAACACTACTGAAAACCCACTTTAAGCCACTTTCCTCCTAGGAAAGGTTAGACTTCCATTAAGTTTGTGTTCAAGAATGGCTCCAGGGGTAATCCTTTTACCTGGTCCATTTCATATTCAAGAGAGGAATTCACCTAACTTGCTCCCTTTATCTCATAGGTATCCTATAAGAAATTAAATCATTTCTCATGCCCTATATGATAAAAAAAAAAAAGAAGCAACATCCCCTGTCTCTGGAAACTACCAAAATTTCAGACAGCCACAGTATATTTTAGCTCTTTGCGCACAGCTCTCACATCACTGATATTCAGAGGCAAGTGAGACACATTGGATTCCCTTGTAAGATAAAGGATTCTAAGATGCTTAATTATATTTGGAAAGCGAATAAACTTGTGACTTATGTGAAATAAATAGTGTTAAGTTTTCAATCAAATTCAGACTTGTACTGATCCTCCCATAAGGCTCCCCAGTGCTAGGATTAGAGGCAATCTGAGTTTTGGTGGCAGCTCGGCACAGGACAGACATGAAATGCGGTACCAGACATTGACTCCAAGTTCTTGCACTTGCCAGGCAGGCACACAAATGGCTGACCTGTCACCATCCCTAAGCCAATTCCTTTTGCATTATTTTTAAGTTCTAGTGTTTCATTTCAATATTATATATGAAAAACATAAAATAATCTTGATCAATTTATGTATGGCCTAACACATATAGTTAATAAATTCAAAATAATAATCAATAAAAATTCAAAACATGTTGGTGAAAGGAAGAAAGACCACAGAGACAGGAAGGGAATTAGAAGTTGCAGTGGAGGAGACAGTGCTGAGAAGGAGGCATGCCAGGAAGACTTAGAAGAACCATCTAGGCTGGAGGACAGTGGACAGCAGTGTAGGGAGAACCAGGGATGAGAGAGAGGAGGCAGGTCTAGGCCAGGCCCGACCTCTGCGTACACGTGGTAGGGAGTGCTGTGTTCAGCTTAAGAGCAACATGAGCTCATACATGCAGTTTGAATAGAAAGGCATCTCCAGTGTGCCTTTTCTTGTGTTCATGATTTGATCTGAATGTATGCTACTGAATGTATCTATGGAAAGATGAAGTTTGTATAAAGATGATCATTTTCATTAAATGGAGAAAAATTTAAGGACAAAAATCACTGTAGTTTGTGGATGAATAAAATATGGAGATAGATGGAAAGCCTTTGAATGGATTTCTTTTCATTAGTTCATTATTCATATTTGTAGAACAGTTAAGAGTTGAAGAAACTGTACTTAGAAATCTCTAGACTATGTTGGCAACACAAATGGGCTGCAACTCTACAGTGAGGAATGAAACTGAAAGGCTGTACATTTCCAGCTAACTGAGACCAGCAGCCCTAGTCTCTCTCAGTTCTCTTTATTGTTTTACCCTCCTGAAATTTAAAAAAAAATCAATCTCCAAATGGATTTGTCATCACTGTTCTTATATTCCTGGATTCACTTTTTTTCTAGTTCACAGTGGCTAAGTGTTACATGAATCAGAAGTTGAAAATTTTCCCTCAAACCAGTGATAAGTGCATTTTTCTCCATTCCATAAGACTAAATGCTTAATGTAGAATATATTACTATTTGGTTTTTTAATTTTATTGTTTTATTTTGTAGTGTCAAGCTCTTGCATATCTGTAAGAGCATCATAAAGCTCTACGATGTTTTCTTGAGGCTGTGAGGGCTAGGGTGTGCCCCGTGCTAAGAGCAGGTCAGTTGATTCAAATCCCTGGGGAGGGACTGAGCTTGGACCAAGGTGGAATCCTCTAGCAGACAACTCAGATGCCCACTACCATTGGGAAAAAAACTAAGAAAGAGTTATGGGAAAATGCTGAAATTGCTTTAGGCCCACACCAGCTGCCATAAAGCAAAGCTGTCATTGTTTGCATTTGTGATTGAGAAGGTAACTACAACTAGCTTTATGAGGATCTTGGATTAGAACTTCCTGTGTTCTGAGTTTTAAGAGAGTTCCCTTGGTGGCCCTATCCATGTCTTAGATATAGCACCCCTTTTCTCCCCGCAGCCATATAGATAGCAAAACCATACCTATGCTACCCCATTTCAGCAGACATCTCACCCTGGCCAAAATAACTGTTCTACTGAGACAATGCATCAGTGGCTGGTGACACAGAAGCTTGGTTCACTTGTGTCAATGAATTTTAGTTGTTTCATGTGGATACTTTACAAAAAAATAGGAACTTTATTTCCTAGGGCAAATACTGTTTTATATTTCTCATAGTAAATAGTAAATATCTTTGACCATTTCAGTGTGATTTTCCTATTTGAATCGTGTATTTATATACTTATTCATCTCACTTCAAATCTCACACTAATTAGACAAAAACATAAACTGACATAAGAGTGCAACATAAGGCGCTTCCTATACTTACTGATTTGAAGGTCTGAAATGAAAACACAGGTCAAAATACATTATGAGTGATGTAGGTTGCTGATAAATAGACCCTTGCATATGCACTTACATTTTGGCAAAGATTTACAGCTCAGTTCTTGATTTGACCATTATTTGAGAGATAAGATATTACTTGTCTTTCAGTCCATTATAAACAGGACACTTAAACTATTGAGGAGTTTTCATTCTCTACTCTGAGGAGCGTTAAGGAGGCATTAGGTGATTTTTTTTCCCATTTAAATGTTATCCGGTATAAACTGTAAAAGTAAGAGACAAGTAAGTTAGAGATCTGATGAAGAAAGTGTCTAAATCTACATTTCTTCATTTGGATGGGGATATCTTCCACCATAAAATCACATAAAAGTTGTAACAGACATATGAGATATGTGCCAATAAAATTTCATATAATTGAATTGTATTCATTTTCTAAAAATGGACAATACTAGATGGAGCTTTATGATTCACTTCAGGTTCTGTATATTCTAACTATTTAAACCTAGCTGGGACACATTGCCATCCTGAAGATTAGTTCTACAACATTTTTTTTCATTTATAAATTGATGAAAGTATGTATTTTCAGAGAAGAGACAAAACCAAAACATGAAAAAGCATCCTGCATCTGCTGGCTGCCTTTTTCTTTGCAGTAAATGAAGCAGCACATTATTTTAAGGGGAAGATGAAAGCAGCTGTGAAGGCCATTCAGACTTGAACTCCTGCACATGAAGGCCATCCACCCGGGCCATCCATCACATGTGACTGCCAGCCAATCTTCACAGGCTGTAATTTCTCCAGCCAAAGGTAAGGCCGTGCAACCATCCCCAGCTTTGATGAAACTTTTATGAAGGAAAATTTACACTAGTTGGACCTGATGCTCAGTCAGGAGGTGATTAAATGATTTATATTTTGCCTGATGAAAAGCCAGGCAGATTAAAAAATGTGGCAATCCCCTTTCAGAGCACACATCCTTGTCCACAGGTCACCGCCTTGAGAAATGTGTGATTTCAGGGCGGCTGGGCACTTCCCCCTTTCTCAAGGTGAGTCATTGCTTAAGTGGCTGGATGCGCATTTTTAAGAGTAGTGCCCCAGAAAGCGACTTTCTCCGGTAATTATAGCCCTGCCAAATAAGATGTTAATTTAGAGCTGTTTGAGCTTCAGGAGGAAGGACATAAATTGAATTGACTTAAATATCCTCCAGAAGTCTTATCTTTCCATTTCAACACAAATATAGCTTCAAATTAGGACTTGAACCATGCAGTGTCTTGCTCAGGCAGTAGAGTGGAACAGATACACTCCCGGAAGGTGAATGTTGGTTGGGAAGGCGCGGCTGGGACCGTCCGGACGGCAGAAGAGACCCGCACGTGCTTCAGGCTGGAAGACAGGGACTGAGTCCCACAGTCAGGGGAATCTCGGACCCAGCTTTCACCTGCTGCCCTGTGGACACACTCCTCTATCAGCACGGCTTTAGTAAGCCATTTAAATGAACAAGATGTTAAGTGGGGGTCAATGCTGAGTGAGCATTTACCTTATATAAAACAGAGTAAAATTAAGACTTGAAATACGTAGGTGAAACCCAAAGGTTTGCTACTTAACCCTTCAAAATAGTTTCTTTTACCAAGGCAAGCGGGATGCAGCCACATGAAGGGCCAGAGTGCCAAGCGACTTCCTCATCTCCCCACATTTGTGCTGTTGCCCTTGACTTTTCGTGTATTTTTAATGGTATCTTTGGCTCTCTGAATTATTGAAATTTATATTTACTTTGGGAGACTGAATTGTTTTATTTCTTTTTCTTCCCAGTGTCTGTAACACTGCCAGGAAGAAAATGGAATAAAATGCATTTGCTTTGTGATGGGAGAATCAAATAAATAAAAGAAGCCCAAAGTCTTCGTAATCAGATGTAATATTTCTTAGAGGATGAAAATTAAGGTAGGTAAAATACAGAATATGAATAAATAAATGGTAGGAAACCACACAAGAGTAAGGTGAAGACTCCAGGGCTTGAGCTTGCTATCATGATGCCTATTAGTTGTGGTGCTTTTCTACAGAAGTATTTGAGCTCTTAGGGCTCTGCAGCAGTACAGGCTGGTATATTTATAATGTCAGAGATCTGATGAAATGTCCCAAACCATAAATGTACTCAATATTCTGGGATTAAAATACATTACAGTGTGAGTACACATATTAAAAAGAAAGACATTGAGAAATTTTAAAATATAAACTTTTAAGATAAAATAAAATTTTAAATATAATTCTCAGCTATAATGACTTCCTGAGGTAAAATGATTAGACTTCTGTGGGTACAAATTTTTTTTCCTCTAGCAAATATTATTTCCTGCAACAAATATTTATCTGCCAACTAGGGGGAAGAGGACTATGTTTCAGATATAGAAACAAGTAGCCTGAGAGGCTTTTGTATTTTCTGTTAATTAAGGTCTCAAGGCAGTCCCAGGTGATAGGTTCAGGATCCATGAAATTTGGCTTGGAAATTTTAGGCAATTATTAAATCCCTGTGGCTACTGCCAGACATTTAAGAAAAATAGGGTCCTTAAATTTATATTTGATTTTCAATGGTCATTTACTTGTTTTCCTCTGGTAACTGTGAGCTGGTGTTATGTCCTGCTAATCCACAAACACTTTCCTGTTACTATTTAGTTCTGTATGCCAGAAAGTGTTTGATAATAGTGGTCTTCAAGCATATTAAATAGTAAAGAATTTACATTTAATTGCCCTTACATTGCACCTGTTGCATCTCAGTCATCCTAGAGAGAAGAGCGTGAAGAACAAGACTAGATGAATTTTGGAGGCAATTATTGGCGAACATTACTTGGGCAATGGAGCAGAAGCAGATTCCAGGATCTGTTTCCTCTGCTTCGTGTTCGACAACTTTGAAGAAAGTGCAATAGTTTTGGTCATTTATAGTATAAGTCTATGCAGGTTAGAGTATACCAATATATTTGTATGTGTATCTTCAAGTTTAGCACAAATCTGTTTTAAAGAAGAGGAGGAGGATGAACAAGTTGTAATGGTAGCAGATCTTCTGGCTCAGCCTGGCATATCAGCTTTAAAAGTGTTGCTGGGTATAAGTTGGAAGAGCTGTGAAGCCTCTGGGTATGGGATTACAGCTGACCTTTCTGTATCTCTTATGTAGTATTGGTTGCACTGTATACTGGCTTCCTTTCAAGGGTACTGTCCTCATATGTAGACATAGCTATGTCTAAACATAACTCTTAATTGACATAAATGTTATGCAGGAGTCCCAGCGGACACCACATTGAAATGACAGATGGTGAGATATGTTGAAGTGACTTAAAGATGAACTTTAAAAAATTATACTTAAGAACTCCTGAAAATCTTTACATTTTCAACACTAATGCTCTATTTGCGCATTTATATTTCATCTGAAAATAAGTTCAAGAAGCCCTATGACATTAATAAATAATACTTTTATTTATTTTTCCTCAGTATATTTTATTATAGAGTTATAATGGAGAAATAATATAGAAAATAACACATATGGGATACATAAATTTTAGTATAGTCACTTTTCCATTTAATTAAAAATACATATGCCATAACCATAATGGTACTCTATAATATGGTAGTAGTAAGTTGACTCTGAATTCCAAATTTTTACATGTTAATGAAGGGTATTTATAGCACTGAAATGACAAATCTCCTTTTTCCTCCTCTCAGCAGTTCCTTTGCAGTGTCTAAATTCAAAGCAGTATTAAGGGTACCTGGCTTCTGCTATTTAAATGATAAACATGGTTCTGAGGCCATGTTTGGATACTAAATTGGAAAATGTTTTAAATTATGGTATCTACGTATTAATTTTAAATCAGGTAGTAAAGGTAGTATTTAAACACTTTCTCCATGACTTTTGAAACATAAGTTTTGTTTTTACAATTAATGAAATAAACTAAAATCCCACAACTTATAACAATTGTGACACTTGAAGGTACTCTGGAGTCAGTTCTTATACACTCAAAATTTCTTAGTATGTAAAAGCCAACGACTTAGTAAGTAGAAAAAGAGTGTGGTTAACTATGTAATATTTGACAAAGGATTTATTAATTTGGTGATTAATAATTTCTCTATGTTTTCCTTCTGGAAATCTCAGCTCTGTTGGGGATATTTCTTGGTATCATAACTAAGTTTGTTTAGTTGCTTTTGATTTCTTGGTTTAACGTTTATTCAATTTGTTAGACATACACACCAATGTAATGAAAACCGACATAATGGGTTTACTCAAAATTAAATGATTCAAAACTTAATATAGCCATGTAGGAAAATGAACATCCAAATGATGCTGCAGAGAAAGGGCAAGTTGTTTATGACTTAATTTATTTTGAAATATAAAATAATGATGCAACATTTTCATAAGAAGCAATAATTTCTATTTTGCAGATAGGTAAAAATCCATAGCCATAACATTCTTATTAATATTGTTCGTTTTATCTCTCATCCTGCTCATATCTCACAGCTCTATTTATCCTTTTTTTTTATTTTAAGGAAGCATTTACAGGGTGTTCAGGGTCTTACTACTAGATCAGACTTGTAGTAATCCACCTATTTACAGCCTCCCCAGAGCTGGGATTACAGGTGGCACGCCAACACAAATTATGTATCCCATATATGTTATTTATCCTTAATTTCTTCTTTTATAAAAAACTTTAAAGCTATAGAATGGGGAATGCTAAGTTGAATGTGCATGAAAGGCTGGGTTCAGTATGATCACCTATGAAGTATTCACGTTTGTCAACCAGTTATCTCATGAAGCCATGAAAATGACAATGGTAATATTTTTACTTAAGCTTCCTTTAGGTATTTATGACACAAATGGTATAATGGTGACTGGTACAGTGGTGCGTGGAAGACCAACTATTGAGAAATGAGTGTGAGAGAGGATTGCAGTGGGCCCTCCGAGAGTAGCCTGCAACACTGCTCCAGGAGAAGGATTTGCCTGTGTAGGACACCTTCATTTCCTCCCATTCCAAGGAGGGGAGTTGTTGATCTTCTTTCTTGCTCACCCAGGAGAAAGATGAAAAAGGAGGTCTCTAAAGGAGGAAAGAAGGAAAAAAAGAAATGGAGGAAAGGAAGAAGGAAGGAAGGATATAAAGGAACAGGGAGGAAGAAAAAATATAAAATTAGGGCCATCTCTACAGTACAATATTTTCCTCCACATCTATAGCATTCATCTATTTTTGGTATACCCATTGAGGAATGGTGAAATAATTCCAAGTGAAATATATTGCATTGCATTACTTAAATTCAGATTGGTATCTGGACTGTGAGTTCTGAGATTCATTTTTTGAGAAAAAATGAGCTAGGTTTCAAGCATATGATTTTTAATTCATTTTAGAACAATATACTCTTTATAAAACAACTGTATTTTACATGGGCCTATTCATTCAGTTTAATGTGAATTCTGTGGGTTCTTTATACACAAGGGAACATAGAAGTTAGGAAACAAGAGCAGTCTTCATTCCTCCAGGACACAGTTGTCTAAGGTTGGATTGCATGAAGTCTCAGCCCAAAGGAATGTGTGCCATTCTGCATGCCTTTACATTGAAATGCAAATGTTAACACCAGCAGTCATCACAGGCTGTCTGACAGAAGAAGAGGGAAAAATTCACATTTAAGCATATCTAAGCTAAATCTGCTCTGTGACATTGCTCATTTATATAGCTAGGTCAGAGTTGTGATCTCTTAGTAATCAAAAATCCACACTCCTGTGGAAGAACAAATAAGAGATTGGAAAAGATGAAGCTCTCTTGGTGTGGGGATGGCAGCAGGAATTGCCATCTTCGTGGGCATACAGTTCAATTTCTTATTATAAAGTAAAACTTGGATTCCACAAATGGATTGCCAAATGTATGAACCAGAATTTACTGGGAGCTCATTCAGTCAACATAAATGTAAAATAGTAAAGCTAGCATCTAGAAATAAAATAGCTTAGTAGGACCTCTCTATTGTATGACCCCATTGTAGATTTGAATGACATTTCTTACAAACACAAACAGAAATAAATAAATCGTTTGATACAGAAAAAGTCAGACTTCAAAAGATGACTGAATAGAATTGCTTTTGCAGAAAAACGACCATGTTGCTGTGATTTGATTATAAGATACAGTCCAAGATCTCGAGATTCATGTTGTTGACTACTCATATTAATATTAAGCAATAGAAAAGGTGAAGGTGAAGTGCTGATTCCTAAATTAATTGGATATTTTTTGAACTTTGGCTGCATCAATAGTCTGGCCAAAGATAGAAAGAAAGAGAGACAGAGAGAGTGAGAGCATTGGCATAATAGGTTCACTGTTCCCTTTGGGTTCTTATAAACAGACTCAGTATGTACTAATGACTACAGCAATAAATTTGGCCATACTTCATAGGGTACCACTCTGCACTTGCCCAGTTGTTGGGTTGACATAGAGTAATAGTTTACCATTTTTAAGTTGTAAATTACTGTGAAAATGCTGAGGCTAACAGTAAAATGCATCTGAGGATGTTTTTAAGCTTAGGAAATATTGGTAATACTTCCACTAAGCATACTATTAAAATAAATAAATAGTATTTATTGCTTGCTTGCCAGCTGCAGCCGGATGAAAAGCAGTGGCAAAGGAGAAATAAGACGTGCCTATTTATCAAATGCACAAAGCTCATGTTTACTTAATTCACTTCCAAAGAGTTGCTTACACTAGAGGACAAAAAAAAGTTTTCTTTTTCTTCTGAAGTTCATACCTCAGAAGAAAGATGATATAAATACAGCAGAGATAGTTTTGAGTTTTGTGACACTTAAAAATCTGTCGTGAAAGACCTCCCCCGAGTTTTTCACCACCATTTATTTTCTGCTACTTTGTTATGCATTTTTCTTCTAAACAATGTTCCTATCACTAAAGATGGAAATTAGTTTCTGAGAACAAAATAACACACCCACACAAATATGCACATGTCTGGCTTATGCATTTTAAGCTAGATTTGATAAAATGTAGAACAACATATATAAACTTAAAAAGGTCTATGTGTGTGAATGTATATGTTTTTGAAGATATTATAAAATAAAATAAATTTCAGGGTGTATTTCATTGTAATGAAATTTCCTCTCCCACACATTTTTTTTATAAAACTGGTTATTATGCTTGGCAAAGAGATATAGTGATGTTTATAATTTTAAGAAAATGAGACTTCATTGTTTTGGTCTTATCTTGCTTCTGTGTAATTTTCATTGCATCTCTTGTTTCATTGAGACTTTATTGAGTCTCTTGAAACACATTTCAGATGTGGTAACATTTTTGTTTCTCTCCCTATGATCAGGATACGTTCTATAACAGTCCTGGGAGAAGGTCTGTTGAAAACAGTTCCCAGCTAGATGTAGTGGAAGACATCTTCAATCCCTGAACTCTGTGAGGCTGAGGCAAGAGGATCTCAAGATTGAGTCCAGCCTGGGTAATTTTGGGACTTAGTGACACCTTAACTAAAAATAAAAAAAATTAAAATTAAAAAAAAAACAAACTGAGAATCTGGCTCACTGTCACACACACACACACACACACACACACACACACACAGAGTCTCATAATCCCAATATTTCATGTATGTTAAGTATATGAGAATATCTGAGAAGTATTTGTTGAATTCAAAATTTAGAATGCACAGGTCATTGTAAAAGTCAATTTATTTATTTATTTATTTAATGTATTTTTGGTTCAGGGACTATAGGGACTCATAGTGATCCTCCTGTTTTCAGCCTCCCAAGATCTGGGATTACAGCCGCACACCACCACGCCCAGTCTCAGCCACCATCTCAGTGTGCCCAGGGTGTGGGGCCAGCATGGCAAGCAGGGATCGAACCTTGGCCACTTCGCTCTGCAGAGGAGGCGCTTTAATCCGCTGAGCTATTTGGATGGCCCCTTAGACTTTTTAAATAATAGGCATTCTTCAATATGTTTTAAATTTTTCACAGATATAGTTATGGGAATATTTTACTCAGTATATTGTGTTTTATTGGAACATGTAGATAAACGAATATGTACTAGACTTTGCGCAGGAGATGATCTGAGTTATTTCTACCTCCGGATAAGACTATTTCATTATTTCAGACCTTGTTCCAGCATTGCCTTTTTAGAATGAAGTCATTCTTATGCAATGCTAAACAGGCTGCATGTTTCAATTACGTACTAGAAGGTCTGCCATACGCTCAGCATCTGGTGACTTGGAGTCTCTGACTGGCCTGTGCAGAGCAGGCATTTTCCTGTCTGTGCAATCCACTGATGCCCTACAGAAGAATTGCATCATCATTTTTTCACTGCGCTTCCTAAGCAGGCTTTGCGTGCAGGTGCTGGCAGTCGTCTTGCGTTAACACCGCAGGTGGAGAGGCGCCTGTGCACAGCGCGGTGCGCGGATGGACAGTCTCGCTGTAGCGCAGGCTGAATCACTAACGGCTTAAAATGTGAAGTGTCAGAGCTGTCTGTTTCCACCTACTGCTGTTGCAACTAGCCACCTCTCATTCTCTGCCTGGAAACATCTTAGTAAGCTCTATCTCATCTAACACCAAAATTATTTGTCCTTTTTTTTTTTCTCTCTCTCTCTAAAAATGGAAAGCATTTCAAATTAGTAACTCAGACTCCCAAACACAGTAGCTAACTACCGTTGCAATCTTCTCCTGCCGTACATGAGTAACATAGACCCACAGAGCTCTCATCTAGGTCATCTGGCCTCACAATAAGTAAGCAGTGTCGTGTATGGTGTGACACAGGACCGGGCACAATAGTTTTTGTCCACATAAAATCAAAGCTTTGCTCTCATGATCACAGTCTGCTGGAGGCAGTATGCCTATGGGCTATTTTAAAACAGCAACATGCCCTTCTGCTGTGACCAAATGACCAACTGTAACACAAGATACTGGCTACATGGAATGACTCCGGTAGTTTTTCCTGTTATGGATATTTGTGTGCATACTTTAAGGACATTTTAGAACATACTGTACTCTATCACAGACTTCTTTGAGCTCCAGGACACCTAACTGAGTATCTCAAAAAGAACATCAGAGCTTGTAGGCCTTCATCTCCCAGTTTTATAATCTTGGGAGACCATTTTGTCTTTTCCCAAGAAAGCTCCTTGTCTTTTGGTCTAATATGACAGTATGTATTACACACTTGTAAAAAATTAAAGAAGGCGGTCTGTAGAAAAGAGAGTTTGCATCATGACTAGAATATTCTGCACAAATTAAGGATATGGATATTACTTACACATAGAAGACAATAACTTCCTGAAAAATTGCAAGCGGGCTTGGTGGTCAGCAGTGTTCGGCAAATTGTAAGTCTCTGCTGACTTAGCCATTTTCAGGATTGAAGCTAAAATATGTAATGTCACTGCAGCTTGATTATAGTGTTATATGGAGCCTAGGTATCTGACACTCTGGTAAATGGCATTTCTATTTAAATGGGGAGAGGCCGTCCAGGAACAAAGCCCAGTTCTATGCCTGCAGCAACTCCCAGCAATGAATTAATGGTATATCTATAGTAGCAGCACACAGTCTATTTAAATTGAATAGATGGCTGCTTTTCCTGCAGCCCATCTGCAGCAGTCTATAAAGGAGTATAATTCAGCTGAATGCCATAAATCTCCCTCTGTGGAGGTCCTTTGTTCAAGTCGGTTGGTTTTCCTGCTTGAGGCTGGCTGGTGAGGAGTTTCCATCTCTCACTCATGTTTATTCAGATCTTAATGTGTCTATCTGCTTACTCTGAAATCACTTACTCTGAATCGTGAAAAAGAGTGCTTGGAATCACACATTTCCAAAATAAGAGAAATATGTTATTTACCTAGGTCATTATTCCATGGTATGCATTTTAGAGAGGAATTTCTAATGAAAACTTTGCAAACATTATAGGAGTTCCAAAAGCATCACTCAGTTAAAACTAAAAACATTGCTGGGTTGTATATTTTTACACAAGCATTCAGTTTTCTACCAATGTATATCAAAACTCCTTTCACTATACACAGAAATCCAATGATTCAGTTTTGGGAAGCTGAATTTCTTCTGACTCTCTTACTAAAAGAAGCAAGAAGTTGTACAGACATTCTCATCATGATGTATTTTTTACTGTATATGTAAAATCAGATTGTATATATTCAGCAAAATAACCTATGTCCTTCCAGGCTGTGACTCCTCACACCCAAGAATCCGTCATGAATCAGGACACTGTAGGATGACTGCAAAAGGCTTGGTGATACAGAAGAACAATTTGTTTTCAAATCTGAGATTGGTTGTTTAGTAGATGTAAGCCTAGTTTAAGTTATCAACTTTTCTGTCTTTAACTTCCTTTGTCACAAGCTGGTAAGTGATAAAGGTTAAGGTATGGAAACAATACAGCATTTATGAAGTGCTCAATTAAACTGGTAAGATTTGTTTTCACAAAATTATCAAGTGGACATGAACATTTGGGAAACAAGTTTGGACTAAAATTGACTACCAAAGAGAAGTCACTTATTTAGGGGAGGGAGTGACATTATTGAGGTTTAATAAATAGAAATTAATTTTGTAGAGTTTGAAACAGGCTTATTGTTCATTATGAAAGCAACGATAGAACTTGGATCTTCCATGTTCCCCAAAGCTCCAGTGTTGAAGGCTTAGTTACAAGTTGGTTCTATTTGTGCTTTCTAGAGGGGCAGAAATCCAAGGAGAAGGTAGTCTACTCTGAAGAAGGCCCAGGCCCATTTGACAGGTATGAGCCTAGATTTTTTTTAAGAGAGGAAATACATTATTTGAATTCTTTCAACCTGCTGTTTTATCTTAAGGTTATGTTTCCTCTCTTTACTTTCTCAATAAAGCCATTTTTCTAAACTTCTGATATTCTTAAGGACTTTCCAAAGTGATGGATCTGGAAATAACAAAGCCCAGGAAGAAGCAAGCTAGATAATATTGGGTAACTTCAGCTGGTCCTCAAAGGTAAGTCTTCTAAAAGCACAATTACTAGCTACAAGTTTCTTTATCTCCTTTCTACCTGTCTTTTACTTCTCTTCTGCTTCACTGGGCACTAGTAGGTCTTCCAAGCACTGGAGGTGGTGTGGAACTCTGTCCCTTCTACCTCTGCTTTTTCTATCTCTGGCTATGAAGTTATAGTCTCTGTCCTCCACCCCTACCACAATGTTGTGGCTCAGCACGCATCCCAAAGCAGCAGGGTCAGTCAGTCACATCTCTGAATCCACCTCTCCTCCTTTTGGTTGGGTATCTCAGGAGTTTTGTTGTGGGGGATAAAAGCTAACAGAAAGATCTCAGCTTTGAAATTTAATATGCAAACTTGTACCTTAACATGCTAATCCATAAAAGATGGCTAGGTTTTAAAAGATGGCTAGATTTTTCTAGATATGTTGTTTCTTTTAGTTTACCAAATAACTGTGAGACTTTGCTTAGTATGACACAGGATCTGGGCATCATGACTTCTTGCATGCATACAAGCCTGGGGGACTTTCTGAGGTAAACTATAGGTAAATGAGATACATTGTAAGTATTTCTGTTATGTTCTCACTTCCCAAAGAGAAAAACAGTTGACTTAAATGATAAGACATCTAAAAGTCACAGAGCAATAAAAATATAATGAGTAAATGTTCCATTTACCCAACAAGGCACAAAATTAGAAGATGTGATTGTCAACTACCAAACAGGACAGATGGAGACATCCTAAAACTTTGTTAGAGTCATAATGAGACTATTTCTGAAAACCACTTAGAATCAGTGATTTTTACAGTTAATTTAAATGTTTGAAGAAGAGATAATGTTTGTCATTTGTCGTAGTTGTTAACTGGTTCTCATTCTCAAATCACAACATCTCTTGTCTTTAACCATTAATAGATAGCAGGAAAGAAAATGAATTTCCATTAGTTCTGCACCCAGAATCATCACCCGTACATCACTGTTCCCACCATCTCTTCAACCCTCAAATTTCCTGGATTGTACATATGTGCCTGGCTTAGCAAGCAGAAGTAAATTCAAAATATTGGAGAAGATTTATCAGCAATGCATTCTGAGGAAACAAACCACTGGACTTAGATCTGAGTGGATGAATCAGAGAATCACAGAAATGTCCTTTAATTGTCTAGGACAACATGGTGAATAATGGAGATGGAGTCCATGCTGAACCAACGGCTCTTCTTCTCTATTACTGTTGCAGATGAGCTCGCAGCACCAGCCATGCATCATATTAATGCCTCTGCATTACCCATGATTATGTTGGCCAGACATCAATTTCAAAAGTTGGTTTACATTCATCACTCATCTCAATGGGAAACAATAGAAAACATCACTTCAATTTCAGTGAGTGAAAGATTCAAGATTAACAATAATGGACTAGCATGGCTTTTAAAACAATATTGAAAGCTATGATAAAAGGAAGTCAGGTAGAAAGAGAAACCAAGATAGTTTTTGTTCAGTAACCTGTTTGTGATTTTATGCTGCAAAATTAAAGACTTACCTCAAATAATTAAGGTATAAGTGAAGTTAAATTGTAAGTAATAATTCTATTAATGAAAGGAAGCTTATTTCAGAATATGTATACATGTGAAATAATGTGACATGGTGGATTATGTGGTTTGAGCCCAATAGTATTCAAACAGATTAAAGGTAGACAACATTTTTTGAACTAATCAAAGGATTAAAGTCACAGGAAAAATTGCCACACAGGTGAAAGAGCAAGCCGCTCAGCGGTGGACTACCAAAAATCTGCTGAACTGGAGCATAAATCACTGAAATCAAAGCTCCAAGGCAAATTCTTGAGTAACTTAAATGATCTTCTAGAGGCTGAAAGTCACTAACAAGGAGGGTGAAAAATCCCAGTTTCTGCCCTTTCATGACCTTTCAAGAACTGCTAAATACTGGAGCTGTTACAGTGGAGAAGCAAGGAAAAAACTGCCCTCAATGGCCCTGACAGGAGGAGAGGAGGGCTAGCTAAAGTGTAGCCTTCTCAAGTTGTTCTTTAAAACCAAAGCCAGCAATCCACAGAGAGGCTGCCCATAGGAGAATTTCAAAATACTGTCCTACCTGGATGGCTCCAACTGTCTTGTCATACCTAGGAGGCAGAGAAGTATTGTGGAAACATAGTCAGGAGGAAACAGTCATAGACATAGTAATAGGAATATAGGTTAAGAACAGTGTACACAAGGAAAGGAATGATTTATTAAAAAAAAAAAAAAGCTACAATAGTGGAGGATAGACAGAAGCATGTGTAAGTGGTGAAACACCTCTAAGAAAAGGCGGCCAACAAGGAACTCCTGGGCACTCCACTGAGGCTTCTCTGTCCTCCCATAGCACTGCCTTGCCAGGGAGTCCTCCTCCTCCCCGTGGACTACTGCCACAAGACCTTCTACACAGAGATTTTCTTTGAAGAGTAGAAAAACATTGGAGAGAGAAATCAAGGACAGTAGAAAAAAATTGATATATGACACTTGCAAAACTTCAGAAAGTATTTAAAATGGCATAAAAATGAGTCCATAAAATTCCTCAGGGCAAGGCATGGGGCATGGGGCTGCATCACCTAGGCCAATCCACCTGGCACAGAAGGCGTAACAAATGCCTGACAACCCATCACAGTCACGTGTCATTTTTGTCACCAAGGTGATTGTTAACTACTTGTTTGGTATAAACCCCCTTTAGTAAGAAAAGATACTCTCCGATTTCATCTCAAGAACACTTATTCAAGGCAAATAAAATTCATGTTTTTCTTCATTTTGGCTCTGATAGGCCACAGACTTTCTTCTTACACTTAGTGTGCCTCAACTTCCTCAGTTGTCATTTATGTGGTAGACATTAAATGTAACCCAAGTCTTAGCCAACTCCTAGAAAATTTTGCCAAAAGCATATTTGCTGCAGTAGGTTTTAGCCCACAGACACGTGCTACTTTTAACAAAGAGATAAAATAAATGGTAAAGAATCTGCAGAAGCATGAAAGTCTCAGTGAATTTGAAACAGATCCAGTGTCCTCAGCTGAAATATGGAGACAAAGAAGAATGTAAAAAAAAAAAAAAAAAAAAAAAAAAAAAAAAAAAAAAAAAAAAAAAAAAAAAAAAAAAAAAAAAAAGGAGGGAGAATATCCAAGAAGCATACACCATTGGAACATGTGTAGCCTACTCATAAATGGAGCACCACAAAGGAAAATAAATTGAGAGAAAGAAAGGTGTAGGGGAAATATTGAAAGAAATAAAGTTGAGAGCATTTATTTTACCTTTCATGTTCTCTTTCAGGTTCTTACACTAGGAAAACAATATGGTGTCTACACATGTGAGTCTGATTTATTTTGCTTAACATTATGGTCTCTAGTTTCATCTGTTTAACGTAAAAGTCTCAAGTTTATCTTTTCTATAGCAGAGTAATGCCTAAGTACATGAAAATAGCACATCCTTTTTTCCTCAGGTGATGGGTAGTTGGCTTTTTTTCCAAGATTTAGCTATGATAAATCGCATTGCTATAAATGTGGGTACACGTATATCGTTGTGGTATGTTTTCAGTTCTGGAAAAATACTCAAGATGAGCTATAACTGGGTTGAATGGGACCTCCAGTCCTAGTATTTTGATAAATCTCCACGCTGATTTACATAGTGGTTATATCAGTCTACACTCCCACCAACAGTAGAGAAACGTTTCTTGTTCCCCATAACCTCTCCTGCATTTGTTATTGGTTGACTCCTTGATGATAGCCATTCTTTCTGGGGTGAGATAAAATCTCAGGTTTTTTTTAATTTGCATTTCTTGGATGACTAAAGATTTGGAACAGTTTTTGATATATTTGTTGCTATCCATATCTCTTCATCTGGGTGGTGTGTATTCATCTCAGATGCCCATTTTTGAACTGGGTCACAACTAGATTGAGGGAAAGGAGGAAGGAAAGAAGGAAGGGAAAATTATATCGGTATATACAGAGGATAGCTTGGATACTTGTACTGGTGATTTCTACTGGTCTATTGAAAAAAAAATAGTTAATATCTAAATTTTTTCTTTTTAATATTTGACTGATTTTGCATGCTTCTATCTGGTAATATGAACAGCTATGTTAAAGACAACATACACAATATTAAAATCATTGTTAAATTCCTATCATCTTCTGTAGTAAAATTCTGTATAATTTCTATTTTTTTACTATTATTCTTTCTAATGATTTGTTTTTAAAAAAAATAAACTTGAGAATTTTTTAAAAGTAAGCATTAATTTTCTAGGGAAATATATTCACACAAATATAAAATCAATAGGTTGAAGATTTATTCAGTTTGATAATTAATAAGGCTCTTTTCCATCTTGTAAAATGGCGGCTGAACAAACTGAGAAGTTAGACACTAAAGAGAAGAAACCCAAAGCCAAGAAGGTTTCTGCCAGTGGTACTGGTAAAGAGAGTAATGTGAAGGCAAAAATGTCCAAGAAGGGGCAGCCCCATTGCATCCAAAATCCTGTCCTGGTTAGAGGAATTGGTAGATACTCCCAATCTGCTATGTATTCCAGAAAGGCTTTGTACAAGAAAAACTACACAGCTGCCAAATCAAAGGTTGAGAAGAAAAAGAAGGAGAAAGTTCTTGCTACAATCACAAAACTGGTCAGCAGGGACAAGAATGGAGGTACCTGGGTGGATAACCTTTGAAAAATGCCTGGATACTACCCTACTGAAGATGTACCCTGAAAGCTCTTGAGCCATAGTGAGAAACACTTCAGTCAGCATCAAAGAAACTTTGAGCTAGCGTCACTCCCGGCACCATCTTGATCATCCTCACCAGGTGTCTCAGAGGCAAGTGAGTGGTCTTCCTGAAGCAGTTGATCAGTAACTTGCTATTTGTGATGAGACCTCTTACTCTTAATCATGTTACTCTATGAAGAACACACCAGATATTTTTCATTGCCACCTCTACAAAAATTGACATCAGCAAAGTGAAAATCCCCAAACACCTCACTGATGCTTGTTTCAAGAAGAATCTGTGGAAACCCAGACACCAGGAGGGTGAGATCTTTGACAATGAGAAATAGAGATACCAGATTTCAGAGCAGTGCAAGGTGGATCAGAAAGCAGTGAACTCACAGATTTTAGCAAAAATCAGAGCTGTTCCTCAGCTCTGGGGCTACATACAATCTGTTTTTGCTGTGACAAATGGAATTTATCCTTATAAATTAGTGTTCTAAATTTCTCACTAAAAACCTAATTAAATAACTCATACTTTTTTGTGTGTGGTAGCAGGGATTGAACTCAGGACCCTGCGCTTACCAGGCAGGCACTTATTCTACTGAAGTATCTCCCCAGACCTAAATAATTGATATGTTTAAAAAACATAATTGATAGGGAAAACAGTAAGATGTTAAAAACAATTAAAATTAGAAGTTATTATGAATAACAAATTCTGTACCACTAATTTACTTTTGTTGCTAAAAAAAGGAATTATTTGCATTATTGTGACTAGAATAATTGCCTAATTAATAGAAAAATCAATAAAGGAGTACAATGTTAAAGAACTCAGTCAAATCAAGAAAGTCAACTAAAAAATGGCAAGCAATCCCCCAAAAAGGATCTACAACACACTTTCCTGCTCATTTCTAAGTCCTGCTACTAAGACTTCATGTCCAAACCACCACACAGATGCTCTCTGGGAGTAACACAGGAGGTACTTATTTTCTATCAGCACAGTTGTAACACCTACTGAAGTAGTTTCTCCATTGCATAAGGGACTATCTTGCTCACAATTCTACATAACAGATTTTTATTTTGATTTTATCAATTTAGAAAATTTAGTGCATTTTTGTAGCTAAAACTATCAATTTATCATGGATATAATCTAAAGGAAACAGGTTTTCCCTCCCCCCTTCACAGGTGATGCCTATCACCAATGGGGAAAGAGCATAAAACATAGGCTGATTTACATCATGGCACTGTACCATGTATATGTCTATATCCATCATCCTTGATACCTATTATTAATAATGTTGATTATAAACTGTGAAATAGTTTTTTATATGAATACAAGCTAAAAATATCTCACCTCTGATGATGCAGAGTTAAACTTTCAAAACTATAAATTTCATTAATCAAAAACTTAATTGGAAATTACTTTTCTTTTTGCATACAATTTTAATTTTTAAAATTAAATAATTTAAATTGTGGAGGACATTCTATTTTTCTGGAATTTTCCATGGCTTAGAAGATACTTGACTTTTTGTGGATTTTTTTTCATATTTTTATGTATGTCAGTAGACTTTTATTCATCCTGTCTATGATTTATTTTAGCATCATCACAGGACTTTTATTCTCACTAATACTAAAGCATTTAATGATTCATAGTTATGCTTAAGCAAGAGATTATCCTTGTGACTTTCAGATGAACACAAATTTTGTAGTACTTGAGCTCATGTCTTTATGAAAAAGCTATAACTAAATTATACAAATTTTTATAGATTTCCATATGTGTGTGAAATCTGCTTATTCACAGCAGTTATGCTTCATAAAGTTTCTTTGACTATTAGCAGCAAATACTGAAACCATGTCCCATTTAGATTATGATTTCAGGTCCTAGACTTAACTCAGTTTGGTAGAGTCTATTTTCTTCATTTTTGGAAGAGGGAGAATGAAGTTGAGAAGTGCTACAGTTCTTGGCTGAGGCTGCTCCACTAGCAGTCACGTGAACTGGCATTCCAATCACCCCCTCGCCCTGCTCCCCCCCAAGGCTGGCCTGGGACCCCTGACAGCTCTCTACTGCCTGAAGCTGCAAGAAGGCAGGGTATGGCCTCAGCTGCTATCTCCACATTAGGTAACTCAAAGTTTTCTACTTCTGAGGGTGCTAAAATAACTTAAAGGAACTGCATTGATTTCCGGTTGTGAATAATTTTAAAGGAGTAGGCAGATTCCCAAAGGTCCAACCCATGAGATCTCAGGGCATTCATGCAGAGTTGATGCATTTAAATGATCAGCGCATGGAATGAGCATTCTCAGGTGGGCACAACCTCAGTGCAGTGACTCGAGATGGCCTGACTGACTCTAAAACACCACACAGTAGTTTAATGAAGCATGAAGTCTATTGGATCTATCAGTCCTGCTCCTTGGACCTGATTTTAGCTTTTTCTTAATTACACTTTTAAAAAGACATTCATTTTGTAAATCTGTAATCCAGAATGATATACAAAGGACATTTGGTGGGTCAGAATTTTAGTTATTACTTTGTCTTGTCATTTATTTGTAATACAGTATTTGATAATTCCTACTAAGTTATCCCATTATTTATATAGATTACCAGAATAAAAATAATTGTAAGTACTTAAAAACATATTAAGTATAAGTACTTAATTTAGACAATGATAATTTAATTTCATAGAATGAAAGTTAGATCTACTATAAATGTTATTAAAACTAGGAAAAGGATCTTCCAAGTATTTTGAATTTCCTACTACATAATTTTTTCTCAGGAATTTCAAAATCATTTTTCTTGTAAAATGTACAGAAACATAGAAAACATGCATGCATGCAGTTTAAGGTACAGTAACCCATAATTTATTTCTAAATACAATTTATTTCAGTATACAATTTTAAAATGTGAATATACACTCCACCATTATGCAAGATCTCTATTACCTTGCCATATTTTATGTACAAATAAAAGGTAAACATCTAATGTGTTTAATAGCACATTCCAACGCTTTCTACCAAATTAATTTGGAAGGTTTTATTCTTTAAAAGTTGATAGATTTATTTTTCACGTCTGAAATGAAAACTGACTGAGTTTTAGGTAAACGCTCTCTTTTGCCATATTTATCAATGAGATTTATTTTTCTAGCTACTTTGAGTTTATGTAGCTTTGTTATCTAGGCCAGAGGGTGGGTGTCAGAGGGCCCCTCTGACAGCCTGTAGTAGCCAGAACCTCTGGGATCTGTGGCCCAGTTACCTGCAGCCTCAGTGGCCAGAACATAGACAAACAGCTGGGACTTGAATGAGCCTGGTATCTCCCACGGTGACTGCTCCTTAAGTGAGCCCACAGGGCCATCCCTCCTGCACAGGAGGGAGCCCCTAAGTGGGATCTAGGGATAGCGCTGGGACTGAAGGTCAGCTGCACCTCACTTTTCCTCCTGCAGGAACCCTGGGTGCTTGCTCTGTGTGTGGTGCTGTGTTCCCTGGAGGAGGCACAGCACCGTCCAAGGGAGCTTGCCTCTGGCCTTGGCTCAGCTCTTCCACTTCCTACTGTGTTATATCCTCCTCTAGGGGCAGGGAAACAGATTCCTGTGCAGCCACACTGCCATGATATATGTGTACCTATATTTATAGCAGCACAATTTGTGATGGCAAAATCTTGGAAACAACCAAGATGCCCATCACGTGAGAAATAGTTGAAAAGATGTGGTATTTCTATACAATGGAATGTTACTCAGCTACAAAGAATGATAAACTTGAAACATTTATATTAAAATGGATGCCGCTTGAACATACACTCATAAGTGAAATACACCAGACACACATGTGCAAATATCGTATAGTCTCTCTAGTATAATATATAAAAAGAAGAAATATAAATAGAAAGATATAACAATAACTAAAAAGAATTTAGTCAGATAGTTAGGATAAACTGAACTGCATATGTTGCAGGGTAATAATCAGCTTCTCTTCTGGATGGTTAACAAACTAAGTTCACAGATCAAAAATTGGAGAAATGGAAGGGCTGCAAGGTCAGTCTACATTTTGGCCCTAGCCTTTCTTGCCTGGCCTACCTTTAAATGTATCTTGAAATTCTCATACAAACAATAAAATTATATATTGATTTTACTAACTACATATCTATCAGTCATATTTTATACAATTATTTTAATAATTTGTATACTTTTTTATTTGCATGCACAATTTCATTATTTATAGATAAAGAAAAGGTTTTGTAGCTCAGTCTTTATAATTTTATTTTGGTTTGATACTCTGACCAAGACTCAATGTAGTACAATACTGATTATGAGTATGACAGCATTGGTTCTAATTTTCAGTCCCTGGAGAAATCCTCTCAAGATAAAAAGACTTGTATAGTGTGTTCCCACTGTTGTTTATGTTGATATCGTTTTTTAATGTTAAAGAAAAAATTTTCATGACCTAACTTGCTGAATGTTTTAGTCCATGGATTTTGAATTTCATTTATTTTTTATTTCAATAGTGGACAACATGTAATTCTTCTATATTCAGCTAAGATAATAGATTACATTGACTAATCTTCTAATTGAAACACCACAATCACATCACTGAATTAAAGCCAACCATCTGAAAAAGAGGTTCTTTTTGTGTACTCTGTTGCTGGGATCAGTTTATAAATACCGTTGGGAATTTCTGCATCTATATTCCTAAAACTGGTTGTAGTTTCCCATCTTAGGGAATCACTGTTAGCTTTGGATATTAATGTGATTCTGGCCTTGTGAAAAGGAGACAGGAAGTATTCCTATTTTTTCTGTTATCTGAAAAATTTCATGCAAGGTTAGAATTGATTTGTTTTAAATGCTTAGAGCAATTTAGCCATAAAGCCATTCAGCATTCTGATGGAGAATAATTTCTAATTATATTTAATCTCTCCAATAATAAATTATTCAGGTTTTCAATTTCTGCTTTTGTCTATTTTGGCAAGCCCTTATACCCTTATTTATTTAGTGGTAGATGTAACACATTCATCCTCTACTTGCTCAGAGTAATTCTGGATTCCCTATAATCAAGTCCCATAAGAATTCTGTATTTATAGGCCCTAAAAGTGAATTGGGTAGCGAGGAACAGTGGACACCCATGTAACACACTTCTATGCAATCCCCATGCACTGTTATTATATTAGACTTTTTTTTCGTGTTTTTAGGAAAGGGTCTACAAGGTGCTCAGGGTCTCACTACTATATGGGACTCATAGTGATCCAACTGTTTACACAGCTCTCAAGAGCTGGGATTACAGGCGGGTGCCACCACGCCGTCTCAATTGCCATTTTAGGGCACCCCTTTGGGTGAGGCTGACAAGAAGGCCCAGGAATCAAACCCCTGCTCCTGCTTGTAGGCACTTTAATCCACTGGGCTATTTGGCTTGCCTTAGACATTTTTTTTTTTTTTTTTTTTACAAAAATAAAGTTATTACAAAGACAGTGTGACAGGGTATTTAACCAGTCCTACGCCCTTTCCACCTGCACAGTTCTGTAAGTGTACCAGTTCCATGCCCATCAAATCCACATAGGTTTCACTTAGTCAAATGTGGAAATTATCTACATAAACTGGCAAATGAGTGAACAACTGGAGGCACATCTTGTGTAATTAAATACTATGGTGACCAGGAAGGGTGCTTTCTTGCCCCTGGCTCCCCGCCCTTCACTCTTTCTTTCCTAGTTGATAGGAGATGAACAGCTCTTTAGCCATTCCCTCCCATCATACTGCTTCTGCTGTGGAGTCAGCCAGTGATGAACTGAACCTCCCTAGTCTGTGAGGCCCACTGAGCCTTCCCTTCTTTAAATTGCAGGGTCCGGTATTTTGTTCCAGGGACCTGAAAGTTCAATAATGCAACCACTCAGCAACATGAAGAATAAACTACTGGTAAGTGCAGCAACACTGATGAATCTGGAATTCATTTTGCTAAAGAACCAAGTGTTGGTGTCCATGTATTATATGATCCCATTATACATCCTTCTAAGGAAGTAAGAAAGGAAAGCATGCAATGAATACAACATTCTAAATAGTGACAGCTAGCAGGGAAGTTTCACAGAGACTTCAAAAGTCACAGAATGTTCTTCAAACTGGAAGAAGGGTTGGTTGATTTCATAAATTATTACTTTCTATACTTTAAAAGACTCTTATAAGTGTACATATTTACTATTTGTTAAGAATAAATTAAAATAAGGTACTTATTAACACAGTCATAACACTATATTATTTATGCGGGACGTACTCCAAGATTTATCTTCTCAGTAATGTGCTAAATTAGAACTGTGACATCAGCAGAGAAGTAGACTAATGCATTGCCATTTCTCCTCTCATTTAGAAAGGGGACTCTACCAGATGATAAATTCATTCTGTGGGCTCTCTTTATACTTGTGCCACGTAGTACGAGTTACTTTTACCACACGCTGTCAGTCTCCATCTCAAGTACAGATTCACGATTGTGCCGTTTCCCCTCACAGCAGTGACGCTAGCAGAGCGCGGCAACACGAGCGCAATGCCTGGATGGCTCTGCGGCTTTCACTTGTTAGTGAGTAGCTACTTTTCCATCCTGGTAAAAATATAGAGTTGAAAACTAAACCCAACGTTTTTAAAGATTATTTCTCATCACTTTAAAAAAGTATTAAAATAAAAATGTGTTTATCTCTAGGACATCAGAAAACACCAGTATATAAGAAATTAGAAGAAAAAGCTTACAATATAAATGGAAATGATTTTCGTGTATTACCTCTATTTTTTCTCTCAGCAATAATATTATCTCATTGGAATGTATTTTCTATGGTGGTTTTCTTCTACTTAAAGTTTTCTCACTTCATTAATTATTGTTAAATCTATAAATCATTCCTAGTGAATGATTTATTAATCTATAAATTCACTAGGAATGATTTATAGATTAATCACTAAACTATTAGTAGGCATAGAAGTTGATTCCAATGTTTCAGCATTATAGGGATTACAGGTAGATCTTTCTTTTGAGCAACAGTCTTGTTCAATAATTAGTTGGGTTTTTTTGTATGTGTAACAACAAAATATTAACTGAGGAGTATTCTTAAGTCTAGTTCCTAAAAGGAAACTCTTGCTCTGCCTTTAGTCACCTATTCTCCCTCCTCTCTTTCCTTCCTTCCTTCCTTCCTTCTTTCCTTCCTTCCTTCCTTCCTTCCTTCCTTCCTTCCTTCCTTCCTTCCTTCCATTTTTCCTCTCTCCCTCTCTCCCTCTCTCCTTCTTTGCTTCCATATTTTCCTTGCTTTTTTGGTTTTGTAGATACACATTTCATCAGTATGGATAGTCCTTGACTGGATAAGTGAAAGGGTTATCATGGAGGTGTTGAAGAGGACAGTTTTCTCTACCATACTGAATAAGATAAGAAAAGAGAAATTTTAAGAAATATTCATCTAGGCAAAGAATAAAATAAATTGCTTGGTTTTGCAGAATTGATTCTGCTTTGGAATTGACATTATTCTAAAACTGAAATGTAAGGATAACATTTTCATGAGCTTTATGTATGTATAAAACATCACCACCCCTTTGTTCCCTTTCAAAATTACTTTCTCCAATAATTAGGTCATTATATTTCATTATAGCATGTCCTATCATATCATATTATATATCTGGTAGCAAGAATTAAACTTAGGACTTTGCCTTTGTCAGGCAGGCACTTGTGCTACATCCTTGGTCCCACTATATTCTTTTCTTTTTGGTGGAACCAGGGATTGAACTCAGGCCCTTGCGCTTGCCAGGAAAGTGCTTATTTCTCTGAGCCATCTTCCCAGCCCTCCATTATATTCTTTTAAATAGCCTAAGCTGATTTCATACAACAATAGAGTAGCATCATTATGTAAACATTTGTATAATTTGATATCTGGAAAAATAATAATGGATTTGGTATTTGCATTTCTTTATTAGTAATGATGAATATTTTCCATAGTTTTCTTCATTGCAGTTGTCATTCAAAAGTGATTTGACCATGACCATCATTGATTTACTGGCTGGACGGTATTCATTTAACTAAATTGTGTATCTAAGCACTTGCTAAAGCCAGTTGCTCTCTGGATCCAAGGATTCTGGTTCTTTGGATTCAATTCACTGAGGAATTAAAAATATTCAAAAAAATTGTACCTGTGCATACTGAGCAAGTATAAACCTTGTTTCTTGTTATTTGCTAAACAATACAACACACCATCGATTCATATAACATTTTTATTGTAGTGGGTTCCATAAGTAATTTATACTTAAATTATACAGGAAAATGGGGATATGAAAGCAGTCCAATTTTTATATAAGGGACTTGGGGATGACCAGAGGGATGAAAAATTAAATGATGAATAAGGTGAAGGGATTTGTGGGAAAAAACTCATAGGTCCTAAATGTAATGTGGGAAAAACAGCAAGGTGTTTAGACAGTCAAGCACATTGTGTCCAAAAACATTTCTAGACTCAATGCCCTAAAGATACAGAGGAACAATTTTATTAACAAGCATATTTATTGTAGTTGGCTCTCTCTCCTTTGTCATCTGAAATATTGTGGGGACCTGTTGGTCTCACAGTTTCCCTGCAAGTAAACAATGAGGGGATTTTAAAAATAAAGACAAGAGACAAAGCTGAGATCAGGAGGAGGAGTCATGATGAGTGAGAGGACTGAACCACAGCAGGAGGGGTGTTCATCTACACTCTCGCGAAGTTAGTATCATGCGACACAAGGTTGCCCAGTGACGAATGGTGAAATTGTCCAGGCAGGATGCTTTTCTCAAAATGGAGGTAGCTTGATTGCTTTTCGCAGTCTGCTCTATCCTTCCTCTACACATATGACTGACTTCCAGTTTCCCAACCAAGTATTTTTAGCAAGTTTGAAATACAAATGTGTTAAAACAATTATACTTAAAATAATTGACCTTTCCACTTTACAAATTACTGTATCCTGATAGTCTCATGAAGTCACATTGACTAATCTGCAAGATCAGCTCATATCATCTACAGTTTCTAGTGTCCATATTTATCACATTTATTTAGTGTATCTGAAAGTGATTTGTAAATAACATAGGAAGAAATAACTAAATTTCCTCTAAATGTTTAACTAATCTTTTCAATACAACATTTTTAAGAGTCAAAACTTTAATTCATCAACAATACAGTTTTATTATATGTACAAGAGCTACTTATTCTGTGTTGTGAATCTTTTTTCTATTCATCTTTAACAATTTTTGAGAATTATAAAGTTAGTTTGTATTTTATATAAAAGAAAGCATTGCATTAATAATCCTTTTCAAAAATTTTCTTTGCTATTTTTGCTTTTGTTTAATAGAGACTTTAGAATCATTTCCTCAGTTACATAAAAAATAGCTTTACTGGAAATTTTATTGCAGTGAGATTAAATATCTAAACTACTTTGAAAGGTATTCTTCCTTCATTTATCAACTATGTAAAATATCTCAAAAATATTGAAGTTACTGAGCTCATGCATTTTCTCAAAGTATCTTTTTGATCCCTGGACTGTGAGGGTACCTGGAGTTCAGTGATGAGTCACCAAATGGCTTTGTTTCAACAGCTGTGATAGCTTTCTTGTGAGCAGGTGAGAGAAACAATGTGAACTTAATGCTCTTTGCCAATAATATCAGAAAAGTAAGTCATTCCACTCACTGAGGGCAAATGATGACAATGGAGTTTAACTAGGTGTTTCTTATGCTTCAGCAGGACAAATCCATAGGAGTACCTTTTTCTTTTGGTACCGGGGATCAAACTCAGGACTTGGCACTTTCCAGGTGGGTGCTTATGCCACTAATCAGTAACCCTGGCTCCACAGGAATACTTTTGTAAGTAATAATTACTTGCTCTATCTCGAAAATAAAGATCGCAATGCCAAAAGATTTGGTCACATGATACCTTGAAATCTAAGACATAGAAAGCTTTTATTTGTGATCCTGAGTCTTTCATATCATAGGTGTTCTATCCATGTGCATATATCTGAGATTGAATTAAGAGTAAAAGAAGACAACACATAATCTATGTTTATTTCATGCATAGAATATTATTTCTCTACTACTGTACTATCTACTCTCATGCATGTCAATGTTTTATTCTAAACTACATTTTTTGTTTTGGACAAACTAAATCAATAAAAAAGAAAAAATCTGCTCACAATAGATTCCATTTTATCATTGGGATAGAATGATACCACACCATGTCTAGGAGCACTACTAGCCTTTCTTCATAGAATATTATACTTATGAACTCCAGATGAAATACAATGTATATGTTTCTATGCAATTTCAACATCTTTCATTATTCCTATAAATATACTAGAAAAAAGATTTCTTTACAGTTTTAATTTTTTTCAAGTGTTTGTTTTTTTTTTTGGTTGTTTGGTTTTTTTTGTTTGTTTGTTTTTGTCTTTTGAGGCAAGCTCTCACTATGCAGTTTAGGCTAGCCTTGAGTTGATAGATTTTGATAGATTCTTCAGAATCAAAAAAATAAAAATTTCAAGCAATTGCTTCCATTTCTGGGTTTGCTAAAATTATATTTATCAGTAGTTTTATATATCTAGTCCAGAAGTCCATAATAAAAAAGTAGTGGTTTATCTGTTAGAAGTTGTTGACTTGAACCTTTTACACCTCAGCATATTAATATGCTTTTTTCTATACTTCGTTTTTATAATTTTCTGCTGGATGATTAAGACCAAGATAAAGCAAGACCTATATAACAAGAAATGTAACTTTTGTATTTGACAAGGTCAGTCAAATCCCCTTGGATTTACCCTGAAACTCTGTACCACAGTTTGTAGAAGTTTTGTCAGGGTCAGCCATATGGATCAGTCATGGCCATTACCTGACTAATTTGTTCTCTGTGAAAGCTTGAGAGAATGTTTTCTCTCCATGTGACTCTCTGTAGGCACACTCTACATCATCAGTCCCTGTCCTCTGTGGCCCCATAATCTTCTTCATCAAAAAATTTGGGACACAGCTGAGTTACATGATGTTACAGTATAGATACTCCTATGTCCTGAGACCTCACTGATCTTGAAAGGCTAGGGACAAAATGTTGGCTGTACTTGCAGCCCTTCTTTTTCTCTAATTTTTGGTCTGCCAATTTAAGTTGTTAACCCTCCAGAGGAGAAGTTTAATGATATTAATACCCTATGCTAGGCAGTTGAGCTTAACCTCCCTATCTGTCTGAATATCAAACATCTTAAGCATAACATGGAACATGTGTTTTCCATCAGATACTGATATGTTAAACTTTAAATACCTACAGAATATGAAGAAAAAATAAATAAATGAATAAATTTAAAAAATAGGAATGAACAATTACATTGGATTATTTTGCTAAATTCACTCACCTGCAATATTTAAATGGCAATGGAATACCCATCTCTGACAAAATTAAACAAAAAAGGGGATACAAATGAAGGACCATTTTGTATCTCTATGTACACAGTAGTTAGAATAGATATACAGCTCCTTATTGATTCAGTATGTGAAAAGATTGTATTGGCACAGGATATCATGTCTGCATCTTGTACTATGAATAACCACTATGAAGACAATATGCAATGTATTCATCATTGAAACCATCCTACTAATCAGTTTTGGAACTATCTCATTGCTATTTGTTTCTCAATAAAATTAATAAAAAATTTAAATAAGTTTTGTTTCCAGTGCACAGATATCATTGAATCTGTCCATCTCTGGCCTGGTATGATTCACTCTATGGGAAATATTGGCTGTTGGTGCATGAGGAAAGAAATAGTGTTATATAACTAATTGTGGTTCTGTGTTCATTCTTTTTTTTATAAATTTTCTTTTTTTTAATACAAATAATTTCTTAGCTTTATTTTTATGGACTCAGGTGCAAACACACACATATGTTAACAGGTCCATACATATATTACATATATGCATGTATCAGTATACATGTATATCAGAGAGACAAATCACAGAGATTGTTTAAATTAGTTCATAATGGGAATAGCATGGGAACAAGATGGTTTAGGGAAGAAAATGAATCTTCTATGAGGTTAGTTTGGTACAAGCTTTAGGTGCCTTACTATTGCTACTAACAGTGATAATATATAATGCATTTAAAATATATTATCCTGTGAGTCAGATAAAACACAGTTGACATAGAGTGCTGATAAACTGAAGAAAAGTTTCTACCTAGATAGTGAAGGGCAGACCTTCAACAGCGTATTCCATATTACTCATCTAATTACAAATCTATAGTTAGGAAAAATTTTTATTTGTATCAACATTCAGCTTTTCTAGTTCAGACTAGATGTTTCGTGGGTGCTGTACCCGATAAGAGGGAGAACCCATCCATTTCCAGAACATTTCACCTATTTACTACATACAATGTCTGAAGACAAATAATTGCAACACTATGGCAGGGATTTTGCGCTCAGATCACAGGCCCCCAGGCAGGCTACAGACTGTGAGGAAAAATGTGGAATCTCTCCTGGGTACAGATAGATTCATCACAAAGTTATCAAGTCAATATTTCCAATAAGTAATCTCCATAGTATAAGAAATCAAAAAAAGAAATACAAATAGAAATGTATAACAACAACTAAAAAGAACTTAGTCAGATAGTTTAGGCAAACTGAATTGCATATGTTGCAGGGTACGAATCAGCTTTTCTTCTGGGTGATTAACAACCTAAGTTCCCAGATCAAAAATTGGAGAAATGGAAGGGCTACAAGATCAGCCAACATTTTGTCCCTAGCCTTTCAAGGTCAGTGTAGACTCAGAACATAGGAGAACCTGTACTGTAACATCATGGAACTCAGTTGTGCCCCAAATTTTCTGATCAAGGAGATTATGGAGCCACAGAGGAATGTAGATGATCTATAGTGTGCCTAAGTAGAGTCATATGGAGAGAAAACTTTCTCTCAGGCTCACACAGAGAGCAAACTGGTCAAGCAATGGCAGTGAGTCATCCATATGGCTGACTCTGACAAAGAATCTACAGAGTTAGATGTACGGGTACAGAATAAACCCTGAGGGGGCTTGACTGACCTCATGAGATACAAAAGCTATATTTTTTGTTATATAGGTCTTGCTTTATCTTGGTCTTAACCATCCAGCAGAAAAGTATAAAAAATGAGGTATATAAAATAAAGCCATAATAATAAGTGGAGCTCTAAATGGCTCTAGTCAATAACTTCTTCAGATAACCCACTATTATTGTGGACTGCTGGACTGTGTTCGATTATTTCATTGAGTTCAGGCACCTATAATAATTGAATGACAATGGAATGTCCATCTTTGACAGGGCTAAACAAACAAAGGGGATACAAAGTAAAAACCATTCTATACTTGTATGAACAGTACAGTTAGGATAGATATGCAGTACTTCTGTATAATTCTATGAGAAACAAGATTTGCACTAATAGTGTTTGGATAGGATATTCTTTTGGCTTCTTGTACTATGGACAACCACTAGGAAGATAACAAGGCAGAAAATATTCATTATTGAAACTGTACTATAATTCAGCTTTAAAAAATAAGTATATGGCTACATTCTCTTAATTCATTGATTAGAGACATCTGCTCTAATGGTGCTTTTAATTAGAATATCAAGAATGCACCTTGTATGACAAAAAACGCCTATGAAAACAATATGCAATGTATTAATTATTGAAACTGTCTTGCTAATTTGATTTGAAACTGTCTCATTGCTATTTGTTCTTCAATAAAATAAAAAAAAAGAATAAACAAAAAAAAGAATTCCAATAAAGTGTTTCAGCCATCAGAAGATCATGAAAAGTATGGTGGGGATCCATAGCACCCTCACAAACTGTATGTTGTCACCAGAATAAAATGTATGAGGAGATGACCTTATTGTGAAAAAGGTGTAAGCAAGATGCTTGGGTTAGAAAAAGCACATAGTCCTCAAGTTCATAAGAACATCCCTTCAGTAAATGCAAAGCTCGAAGTGATTAAGCATCTGATAAGTCTCTGAAGCTGCTTCAAGGACTTCCCACAGAAAAGAAGATGGCTAACACATGCTTCAAGAGTACCAGGGAGTTAATAGTGCAGTGGCATCTGAAGCCTGTGGACACCTGGAAACCCAGCACTCGGGGGGCTAAGGCAGAAGAATCCTTGCAAGTTCAAGGACAGACACAGGTTACATAGTTCAAGACCAGCCTCATCGAGTAAGACCTTCCTTGACTAAAAAATCCCTGTGGAGTTGGAAACCAGCTTCATGTTTCAAAAAATGCAAATTATATTTAATGTTGTTGGGAAGCTGGGCATGGTGATGCATGCCTGTGATCCCAGCACTCAGGAGGCTGAGGCAGGAAGATTGTGGTGAGTTTGAGACCTGCCTACACTGCACTACATATTCTCATAGTTGTATTTAGTATAATCCAGTTTTTAAACACTGTTTTCCTTTTCATTGTAAGGTTTTTTTTTTTTTTTTTTTTTTGAAGAACCAGGGATTGAATGTAGGCCCTTACGCTTGTCAGGCAAGCGCTTATTCCACTGAGCTATCTCCCTGGCCTCCCATCATAAGTTTTATAATTTATTGACATGTGATTTTTATATGTTAGCCTTTCCATGCGTCAAAAAGAAGGGTTGTCTCAAAAATAAAAAAGTGAAGTTGATGAGAAAATGTTTTCATTAAATGTATCTTCAAACTCAAAAAAATAGCTTTTCTATACCTCCTCTAGTATAAATACACACTAAATTTTATTAGGCTTTTCTTTTTTACCAGAGAACAATGAATAAGGCTGATGTTCCTACAATGATTTACATTTATGAAGTTCCTTGTTCAAATAAGATATGATGTAATTGTACACAACTGGGGAATAGAGCACTACATTTTTTTTTTTTCTTTTGGCACCAGTGAAGAAAAGACTAGAGTGTTACATGACCTGAGTAATATGTTTTTCCTTTTTCTGCTGAGGGGAATGAAGAAATAGGAGAGGAGATGAGGAGTTGAAGAAAGGGAAGAGCTAGCAAAAGGCCATGACAGTATCTAACATCAACTCAAGTATATACCATGAAGAATGGCTAAGGTAATTAAAAATAAATGGTAATGTCTAAATTACATTGTAGAGGAGCTACTGCCCTTGACCATCATTTGTTTGTATATAATTTGAGTTTCAATTTTTTTTCAACTCTTGTTTAAAGTCTATTCTTTAAATAAACTTGCATTTTAAAAACTACTTTATAAATGATTGCCTAGTGAAAGATATTATTTTTTCCATTATTAAGTTTATAATTGCTGTATATCATTTTATAGTAAATGGAGAAAAGTGTGAAGAATAATATAAAAATAACTATTTCCATCATTATGAGAATAAAAAATATTAGTTTTTTCATGTTTACTGTACTTTGTGTTAAGAAATATGTGGTCATGTTTCTGATAAGACAAAAATGACCAATAACACCATCCCTCTCCTTTTTTCATGCTTCTTGTTCAAGATTACTTAAAATTTAGTGTTTGCATAAAAGTATATAGAATTATTTTCTTATGTCTTAATATTTAAATAAATTATGCAATAAAATTGGTCTTTTCATTTTTATGTTAAAGACATATATGATAAGTACATATCATATGACAGGCAAAAATGTAAGTAAATGTATAGGTACAAATTCATGTTTAGAATTTACCTATTTTCTAGAAAGGCATGGAAAGGCTAACATATAAAAATCACATGTCAATAAATTATAAAACTTATGATGGGAGGCCAGGGAGACAGCTCAGTGGAATAAGCACTTGCCTGGCAAGCATAAGGGCCTGCGTTCAATCCCTGGTTCTTCAAAAAAAAAACTTACAATGAAAAAGAAAACAGTGTTTAAAAACTGGATTATACTAAATACAACTATGAGAATATTGTTATTGTAATTATAAAAATTAACTGATAAGTTGAAGTCTTATCAGAAACTTCAAGAAATTAGAGATGCAGACAACAGATACTTTTAGTCCAAGGAAATGTAAAATGCAAGTGAAGTCTGAGTCGAGAACATGCAAAGGGTGAAGCCAAGGCTGAATAGCTTCGGCAGAGTGGAATGCACTAAGAGAGAGATCTAGGATAAACTGGATTTTGCCAAGTAACTCTGTATTTGTCATCCCACAAGATGGTTATAGTGAAAGGGGGACTATCATTAAGTGGTTTAGGTTAAAAAAAAAAATAAAATAAAATAGACTCCTGTGGACAAACTTAGATTTGTAATCATACTATATTGTTGTGCTCTGAGATTGAATAAAAAACACTTAGGTTTGTTCAAAATGTTTATTATCTAACTCTAATTTAATAAAACTTAAACACTGTGTGGACAGTACAAGTCAAAACTTAAAGTTGAGTGAAGAATCTACTGCTTGATTCTGGCAAATACTGATTTGGTTTAGGGAGATGTTAAAGGATTATAGGACATTGTTCACTTACATCTACATTTACTGACAGGTACTTCCTTATGTTCTTGTTTAATTGAAACAATTGCACATATTTGTCATATTCATGTTATACTGAAATCTGTGTATTCAGATTACATGAATTCAGAGTACCTGAGTATGGATTAAAGAGTAAATTCAGAGTACGTGAATTGAGCTATTAGCAAACGTATAACTCACACTTATCTTTGTGTATTTGTGTGTATGTAGAAAAACCTGAACTCTACTTGGTCAGCAATGTTTAAGATGTTGAAGTCGATCTCTCAGTGTTAGTAGACATACAGTTTGTGTCCTCTGCCTACCAGCTCCCAGGCTTCCTTTCATCCTTGGCATCAGGTATCCATTACTGTCAGCACTTGTCTGAGCTCCACTTTTTCAGATTATACTTTCAAGTGAGTTGATGCTTTATTTTTTGTATCAATCTATTTGACTAGACACGTTATGTATGTTGTCACAAAAACTAATATTCCCTTTCTTTTAATGGCTGGATACTATTAATATATATATATATACATATGATTTACTTACTTATTTATCTTTTTGAGACATGGTTTTACTATGTACTTCAAGCTGGCCTTGAAGTCACTATGTAGCCCACCCTGACCTTAAACTCACAAAGATTTTCCTGCATCAGCCTTCTGAGTACCGGGGCTAGAGGTGTATGCCATTACACACACACACACACACACACACACACACACACACACACACACACACACACACACACACATGTTCTTTAATAAAGGACATCTTGGTTAATTTCATCTTTTACATCAATACTTCAATGAATGCATGAATGCAGGTACCTCTTTTACATACTGATTTCGGTTTTTGTTATTGCATATTTTATAAGTACTTTGATTTTTAAACAGACAAAGGAACCTCAGGACTGTTTTCCATTAATGACTGCACCAATGTGTACTCCTACCAACGTGACATGAGGGATTTTTGTCCAAGTTCATTGCACTTGGCTTTTGCTTTTTCAAAGATCTTGCTTTATTGCTTTCTTTTTTTGTAGTATGTTCTGGTTTTGGTATCAGAGTAACACTTATCTTGTAATAAAAATGTGGAAGGATTTCCTCTTCTTTAGCATTTCAAAGGAATTTGAGAAGCATTGGTTTTAGATCTTCAGTTCTTTGCCTGAATTCAGCTGAGAAAGCATCAAGTTCTAGATGTTTCTGGGGTAGGAGACATTTTATTTAGATTCAGTCTGTTAAATTATTATTGCTCTGTTCACATTTCTTTGTGACTCAAGCTTAGTAGGTAGTATGTGTCTAGAAATTTATCCATTTCTTCTAAGTTACAGAATTTGCTGGGCGTAGTAGTCCTCTAAGCTTTGTACTTCTGTGATATCAGCTGTTGTTTCTTCCTACAGGGCTGATTTTCGTTACTTGAATCTTAGCCTGTCTAGATAAAGTTAATCAATTTTCTTTATCTTAAAAATACATCTCTTAGTTCTATTGATCTTTTCTATTACTTCTAGTGTCTACACATTTACTTGTGCTCTGATCTTTGCTTTTCCTTTTCTGAGCTAAATTTGGACAGCTTATTCTAGTTTTTGTAGAGTCTCAACTTGGGTTGTTTATTTGAGCTCTTCTTTCTTGGTATAGTATTTATTGCCTCAACTTTCTTCTTGAAACTGTTTTTGCTGCATTCTAGAAGCCTTGGCATGCTATATGGTCATTGGTGTTAGTCTCAGATATTTAAGATGTTCCTTTTAATTTCTTCAGTAACTCATTGTTTGCGTCTCTATAATTTATTTAATTATTTTGTGTTTGTGTGCTTTGACTGGTTTTGACCTCAAGTCAATGTCGATGTGGTTCTGTTATTTTAACTTGCTTATTTTAAAAATTAATTCCCAGGGTATCAATATTTTCTTTGTGTAACTTCTTCTACAAGCCACTAAAAATATTTCAATTGTATTTATTGTTCCTTTACTTATTCAATATTTTATATTGATAAAATAAACTTATATAAATTCAATTTGGTTTGTCAAATGTAATAGAAATTTACTTTAAGACCATTTTTTACTTTTATCTTAGCAAAATAATAGCATCGCAAAGTGATCATATAGATGTATCTTAGAGGTAAAAGTTTTGCATGTTATTTCATCCGAAACTTTTGCTTATATTAGATTGCTTTTTAAAATTTTGTTTATTCAGATATATAACATAAGTTTCCATGCAGTTATAAAAATATATCAAAAACATTTATTAAATAATTTGAATACTGTATCATTTTTTAAAGTGTTCATATCAGCATTAGTCTTTTTACCGCAAATTTTCCCATTGATGCATCATCTCTTCTACATCAAAGCAGTAGATTTGACTTGCTATTTTTTTAAGTAAAATTTTATTATGAATATGCATACACAGGGATAGGGAGATAGCTCAGTGGTCTAAGCACCTGTCTGGAAGGAGCAAGGACCCTGGTCTGATCCCTGATGCTGCGTGTTGGGCCCTTCCTACCATGCTGGCTACCAAAGCTGGGCTAGTTAGCACACACCTGTAATCCTAGGTGCTGGGGAGGCTGAGATGGGAAAACTACCAGCCTTGGCTGTGTAGTAAAGATCCTGTACCAATAAATAAATAAATACATAAAATATGCATATACAAATTATTAACACAGGAACATATACACATCAAATGATAAATAATTAAAACGGTATTTAAATGTATTTTTCTGGGAAAGTTCTTCAGTTCACATATATTTGTATATGTAATATATTGAATATATACACAATTGATTTCAGATTAAAAACTAGTCAAAGCACAGAAACACAAAAATAAGTATATTCTGAGTATATGTAAACTGAGGAACTTTCCCACAAAATATATATTGGATATATTAAATATGTGAATTAGTGTACAATACACTCATATATGCAAAGTATCTACCACTTGCTCATGGTCATTTCAAACATTTATGCTATTAATCACAAATGTTTATTATCAAACTCTAATAAGGTAGAGTATGATGTCATTAGCAAATAATAATTTCACTTCCTCTTTGTTTTTTTGGTGCAACCAGGAATTGAACTCAGGCCCTCGCGATTGCCAGGCAAACACTTACTCTACTAAGCCATCTTCCCGGCCCCCTTCAGTTCTTTTTCAATCTTTATTCCTTTTATTTCTCTGTGTGAAGCTCAGTTTGGCTTCCAGCTTCGTGGTGCTGGTGCTGGTGGTGTGTGAGGTGGGGGGAGGGGAAGCCGCAGCTCTAGAAGGTACCAATGATGAGGAGAGCTTCCCAAGGCTCTCCTAGTGGTGGGGTCTCTGGGGTAGGGCTCCCCAAGGTTCACACTGCCGGTGGGGTCAGCAGCAGCAGCTCAGCAGAGGTGCAGCGAGGAACGATTGTGGGAGGCGCTGCCACAGCTCAGCCAAGCTCCCTTGACGATGAGGGGAGTGGGGCAGGGCTCACCATGTCCCTGGACTGGCCTCTAGGGTGGTGGGAGAAGCAGCTGCAGCTCAGCTGAGATACTGAGGGTCATTTCAGTTTTGAAACTAAAATTTATTCTGAGACTTTCATTGATCTTGTATGGAATCTTCAGATTTATTTCCAAAAATAATTGGCATTTGAAAGACTGAGTTTATTATATTTTGTCTATAAATAATATATCTCCATTTCACTGAATTTATCTTTTATGTTTTTCCTTAACATATTTACACTGGCTTGAATATTTACATTTCCCTCAACTTCAAAATTAAAATCCCACCTGAATATGAAGTACTTAGGAAGTGATATACTTGGTGGACATCTAGGACGTTAAAGCGTAGCCCCTAAGGAATAAGATTCCTGCCCCAGAAGCAGAGGCTGAACAGCGTCTGCCCTTGCTCCCACCACAGGACATGCCAGGACCTGGCTGGTGGTGAGCCCAGAAGGCCTCCAAGGGAAAGGGGACGTGAGGTCCCCCTGACGCAAGCTTCCAGCTTCTAGGAAGAAGAAAGTGATTGTGTATGTCTCCCACTGCATGAAATTTTATCATTGCAGTAAGAAACTATGATAATTTCATAATTTTCTACATATTTGTTACTTTTCATATCTTTCAGGGTTATGATTATTGTGGGAATTTTTTCCCTTATATTTCCTATCTGTCATTTGTGACTAACAACAGAATCAACTATTATATATTTTAAGATGCTCATACTCATGCTGAATGGAGTCCTAATAGAGGCTATCAAGTGAAAAGCTAACAAAAGTCTAGAATACTGTTGTGGCTGAGAACTCAGGTACAGGTACCAGACCACTTGTGTTTACAATATTTACTTTGCAATTTAATAGCTCCAGTAGTTATTCAACTGTTTTTTGTATTTCAACACCTTCATCTATCCATAGATGGGACCAACAATAAGAGCTGGTTTAAGATTATTTAGAAGAGAATTAATATATTCTAAGCCTATAGAATTTTGTCTTACAATAAATGTTAGATGTCACAGATGTAACAATTAATAATTATTTTTAAGATTGTCAAATGTCTGAAGGGAAAAGGCTTGCTTTCATTTCATGACTTTAGGAATTACAAATTTTCTACTGAATGGAATGATAGAAATATTGGGGGAGTCAACACATGCAAGTCTGTCATGGAAGTGGAAGTGAACATTGGAATACATCCATTACTGAAAACATGAAAAAATGCTGAATAAGGGCCTCCAAGCTCCCTGGATACTACTTAAATATTTAATCCTATTTGCTTTATAATATCTACTATTTATGTACTGAATTAACTAATCTGTATTTCCATTATCTTTGTTTCCTCTTCTTTAAAAAAAACCCAATCAATATCATGTAGAATCCTTTCTTAAAACATACTCCTTCTTTTCCTACATTTACTCTATCCCAGCTTTTGAACCCTTATTATTTCTTGCACTGACCTCTTAAAGGTATCTGGGAGCTGACTACTGTGGTCTATTTACTTATCAAATTTGTTCCTCTAACTGTACTTTTAACTCATCCAACCAAGTACAAGTATAGCCACTAATTTCATACATTTCCTTATGCTACTATTGATATAGCTAATACACTCTGATGAGCTTCCACTGTTCTTTTTTACAAAACCCAAAATGACTGATACCCTCCTCCTTGTATATTATTATCATGTGTCATCACCTCACATATCCTGAGGCAGCTCTATTTGCTGCTATCCTGAGGGTGTATGAGATTTCATACATCCATGTATCTGATAAGGATATCATGCTTCGAACAATTTTATTCTCTCCTTTCCTCCACCATTCAGGTTAGGATGCTCCACCATCTGCTCAGTCACGATGCATTATCTTTTATGGTGCAGTATACGTGTAGCTGCCTGCCAACCATACCTTTTCCTTGACATATTCAGTTAATTTTCCACTTTCTGCAAAAGTGTTCATGCTGTACACTTAACAAATACTCATGTTTTCTTCACAGGACGCAGAATTACCAACCATTTCCAGTGCAGGTTATTTTAGAGTCACATGGGCTTAATAAGTTATTAATTTAGCTCTGGGATATGTATCTAGTATAAAACAGTACAGAGCCTTCTGAAAGTATTTAATTATTCAGCACGTATCAATTGTTAAGTCTAAATGCAAAGTTAGGTTTTCTTTTGTTTTTGATTTTGTGTTTTAGAGAAGGGTCTACAGGGTCTTCAGGGTCTAACTACTGGACTGGACTTGTGTGATCCTTCTGCCTCCTAAGAGCTGGGATTACATGCACGCACCACCACGGCCAGTCTCAATAGTCATCTCAGTGCGCTCTGGGATTGGGGCTGGCATGGCAGGTCCAGGGATTGAACTGTGGCCCCTGTGCCCGCTTGCAGGTGCTTTAATCCATGAGTTATTTGGCCGGCCCTCAAAGTTAGGTTTTTCATATCATAACAAATAACAAAATTATTCCATAATTTTAGGTTTTTAATCCCATAACAGATAACAAAATTAGTTCTATAATTTTATCAAGATAAAATGTTTTCTGACAGTTTTTCTTGGGCTGCTAAAGTGGCGGCCTCAAGGTTGCAATTACTGGTTTCCTTCTAATTTTTCATATGCCTTTGAGGAACTAATATGTTTGAGCATTTTGAAAATATTTAACTAGTATTCCTAGGTTGCAAGAATTCAAAGTGTATTTCCTCACCTAATGCCTTTTTTACATTCCTCTTTTCCTGTTTTGAAAATTTCTCAAAACTATGACTATGCTGGTCACTTGTTCAAGGATCTCAAGTACTCTGGATGACTGAGCAGGCAATTGATTCATGCACTACTTCATTCTGAAGAGACAGCTTGGCACAACCAAAGCAAATTTTAAATTTCTGATTCCAAATCAGAAATATTGTGATAAGTGTAATTCAAAAATAAATCTTGCAATATGGATAGTGTGTACTTCCAAAAATATATCATTAAAAAAATACTTTAATGATTCCAAGTTTATCAGCAACCGCTCCCTCTGCTTGTGTGTCTGTTCAGTGTAAAACGCTAATTTTTTTCTCAGTGCAGTTTAGGGTCCATATAAAACATCCATTCATGCCTGACCTAAGTTCTTAGCCAGCTCATAGGTAAACAAAGATGCAGTTAAATTTGTGTGTGTGTGTGTGTGTGTGTGTGTGTGTGTGTGTGTCTTGAGGGGAAGGAGTCAATGTTTTTCTCCCCACAGATATTGAAAAAACACAGTTTAAGTGTACCAACAAAGCTTGTTTCTGAAACTGAGCACCATAGCCTCACGATGGGTTGTGTAGTTCAAGGGCTTTCTGGTAGGAGCAAATGCTTTTCTGCCAAACGTTTCTTTTCAGACACTTTCCATTAAGGGCTGGTGGATTCTCAATTCTTATGAAATAAAAGGAAAACAACAGGTTGAGATGGACATTTTCAGCCTGATCACAAATTTACCAGAGAATAAATATACTGCTCTTTTAGGAAGAAGTGAATGAGGTGCAAAGACACTTCACTAACTGATGCTTCTGTGGGCTGAAATTCAAAGCCTGGGGATAGAAGGTTCACTTCAGGGTCACGGAAGGCAGTCACATGTGTAGCGTTACATAGCCCTGCACACTCTGTCTGGGGGTTTTACAAGGCTTTGGCTTCTGGTCTTCAACATACAAACAGCTTCAGGGTGATTAAAACAGAAACAGGCTTAGTAATCTACTCCTGAAATCTTCAGTGTCCCTCAGCAATTCCATCTGAATCTTGCCTTTACCAGTCACGACTGGTTATGAATCTCATTTCCTGGGTAACATGTGAGAATATTATTAGCTTTTTATATTTAAACGACCCACCAAGGTGAGACATTTGGATCATTATCATACTGAGCTCCCCAGAATTCTGTCTATCTCTTTCTGAACGGATGCTAGAAATGTAGATCTCATAATTCATAGAGTTTATGGACATCCATAGAAGAGCTCAATGTGTGTGAAATGATTCCACAGTCTGTGAACCTTGTCTGCTTTTCTTTCTTAAGAAGAACAACTGAGTGGGGGGTAAAAATCTGCCCTTCAGTTTTACATAAAATTTTTAGATTAAGTGAAAGGAAAAATGCCATGCTTAGTCTAATTTTTACATAAAATCTGCTCGGATTGTCAGTTCCTTCTGGGGCCATATGTGTGGGGCATTTTATTCATTTAGAGCATGCCTGAATACGTGCTTTTTTGTTAGTAATTCACTGTGCAGATGCCACTGTGAAAATAATCAGCAGTTCTGCATAAAATCCTTACATTGTTTGAGTGACAGACATGGAAGGGTGGAGGGAATAAAAGAAATTACAAAGGTAAGTCTGGAGACTTTTCACAGCGAAGAAACATAATGTGATTGGTTTTCTTGCCTGCTGGAGAATAGGCTGAAAATGCCCCACACCCAGATTGTAACAAACGAGGCCTGCTTTTTTTTTTTGTAAAGTATAAATTGCAAACTTTCTATAACATGGATTACGACTTGCTATTTGCAGTATACTTGCTGCAATTTGAAGATGATACACATAATTTTAAAGGCAGTAGGCACTGAGCTCTCTATGGGGCTGAAATGGCATGCTCGTAAGATATGGAGTTTATCACAGCACGTTTCTGTAGAAAGCCATTGCTTTGTTAAGTCATAGATTACTACCCTAAGTCCTATTTATGAGACTATTGCCATGTGCATCTTTTTATAGTAGACTACTGTGCATTATATAGCACTTCTTAATATTATGGATAAATTGTTTAAAATATCTTTGCACATTAGAAGGTCTTGTTACGGAATTACCCTCTTGTAAATAACAGTTCAAATTTATATGTAGTTACGTGGAACTACATCAACATGTGAATAATACAACATCCTGATTTAAAATTTTTAATTGGAGTCTCATGTTTCCTTTTCTAGAAGTCCATTACTCACGTTCATTGTTTGGGAGTACTTTTTCTTCTTTAGTGCTTTTCCTCCTCTGAAAGAGAGCATTTATTATGACATTGAAACACCATTTCTTTTTAGTATTAAGGGTTATGGCTTTGAGATTCTGGTGAACCTAACAATTTTAAATGAGACAAAGTGAATTTTTAAAAAAAATTCATGAAGCCGGGCATGATGGCGCATGCCTGTAATCCCAGCACTCGAGAGGCTGAGGCAGGAGGATTGTTGTGAGTTCGAGACCAGCCTGAGCTACAAAGTGAGCTTAAGGCCAGCCTGAACTGCATAGTGAGACCCTGTCTCAAAAAAAGACAAAAAAAAAAAAAAAAAAATTCATGAGGCATTATTCTAGTTATCAATTTTAAAGGGGTGGAGTGATTGAAAACTAAGTACTGCTTAATTTTATTTAGTTTTTCCATTCAAATCTTTTGTAAAACTGATACATTTTATAGAAATGAAAATATGGGTGGAAGAGATAGTGTTGATTACTACCATTGAAGGACCTATTGAATTTAATTTTTTTATAATTTTCTTTTGCTTTGAAGAATAAAAACAAGATCAAGAAAAACAAAAGCAAAGGCAGAGACAGGATAACATACAACAATACATGCATTACAGATTTTTAAAACTAGAATATCTGATCAACAGTGATTTATATAATATCTATTTTTATTGTCAAATCAGTTGCTCAGATTAACATAGTTATGCAAGATAGGACATGTAATTGAAAATTACCACATGCCTTCAAAAAATCTTAAATTTTTATTCTTGTCTCTAATTTTCTTTTATTACCTTTTAAAAAATTACTTTAAAGACAGCATAGTAATAATTGATATGACATTAGGAATGGTACACATTTAGGTGACCAAAATGATCCATACTTTAAGTATGGTTTTAGTATTACACATTGCTGTCCATAATGTAGTTGCTTAGTTCACAGATATCAACACATAGAGTTAGTCAGGGTGAGAATTCTACCCTTTAACTACTATTTTCAAAAACCTAAAAAAATTCTTAGTACCATTGCCTTATCTATCTTGTATATATACATGTATGATGTCTCTACCTTATTTCCTAACTTTTCTTCTTTCTCTCTCTTTGTTGTTAAATCTTTAAGTTCAATTTCTTTACATTTAACTGTGTCTGTTATACCCTTCAGTATAACATTTCTTCCTTTGAATTCTTCCACTAGGGAGACAACACTGCATTTACCCATGTGGGTCTGTTTTATTTTACTTATAAGTATAGCTTCAAATTGTATGTACTAACCTACAAATGCTTCGAGTTTGTTTTTCTTTATACCTGAGCAATACTCAATTGTGTAAAAAACACAACATCTTTTTCATCCATTCCTCAGGTGATGGGCATTTTAGTTGTTTCCAAGATTTGGCTATCACAAATTGTGCTGCTATAAACATAGATTCACATACACCACTATGATATGATGTTTTCAGTTCTTCCAGGAAAATTGCCAGTAGGGGTAGAGCAGGTTTAAATGGGATTTCCAGTTCTAGTTTTCTAAGGAGTCTCCACACTTATTTCCACAATGGTTGCACCAGTCTACATTCCCACCAACAGTGGAGATGAGTTCCTTTTTCCCCACTGCCTCTCCAACATTTGTTGTTGGTTGATTTCGTTATGATAGCCATTCTTTCTGGGGTGAGATGGTATCTCAGTGTTATTTTAATTTGCATTTCTGAATGGCCAGTGATGTGGTGCATTTTTTCATGTACTTATTTGCCTTTTGTATTTCTCTGAGAAGTGTGTATTCATCTTAGACGCACACTTTTGGGTTCAGTCCTTAAATTTTGGGGCTCAGAAAAATAGGATGTGCTGAGATAAAACCTCAGTGATAGAACACATGATTGGCATGACTTGTTTCAAGGAAAAGGAAGGGCAGTTCATGATCTTGCCATTCCTTGACTTCAAGGAAGAGGACAGAAAAGGCAAAAGAAAGGAAAGGAAAGAAGAAAAGGAACAGCAAAAAGAGAAAAAAATATATACAAAAGGAGAAAGTAGTATCCATTACAGTTGAGACCAAAGAAGTAGTATCTTATAAGGGAAGAGCTTTCTTCTGAGAAAAGTTTGTATCTAATTGTTGACATCCATTTACATTTTAATTATGTCTCTGCTCTATTTTGTTCAGGCTTTAGAAAATATTATGCTAAGTTTTAAGGAAGTATGAGACGATGTTGGTTACATTTAGTTGTATCAAGGTGATTACATTGGGAGCTGCCTATGGGAGCAGGAAACACCCTCCTGGGTCTGTCTGGGCCGCCCTGAGGGCTCACCTGGTCATTGTGCACAGCAGCTGATCCCCTCTTTGGCATTTCCTTCACACCACTACGCAACTGATTGCTATTTATTTATTTATTTATTTATTTATTTATTTATTTATTTATTTATGATGTTTCTGCTGGAGTCAGCTGCCCACAAGCTGAATCCCCTGAAACTGAGTCAAACTCTTCTTTTATAGTGTGGGTTTTGGCAATTGTGTCTCTCAGCAGCAGGAAAGCTGACCAGAGCATATACTTTACCCCTTTGTTGTACTCAGTTTGTGTGCTCTCAAGGTTCCATCTAGCAGAGCTTGTAAAGAGAACTGCTATCTATTCTATATTTTCTAAAACAGAGAAAAGCAACAGAAAACTGCAACCAACTTGTATTGAAGAACAGGGCTTTTCCCTGCTTATTTAATGGCAATCTTTGTGCTTATACGAAATCTGATTATACTATGTTCAATTGAAAACAAAATGATTTAGTGCAAGCAGAAATTCTCATGGTTCATTCAGGAGATTCGGGAAAGCAGAAAATGCAGATTTTACAGATTGCTCAATCCTTTGTTCTCATATCAAATGTCCGTGCAGCACTGCTTGTAAGCTATTAAAATCTGATTCCTTAGTCTGATGATGCCTTTGAGGCACCTAGAAACTTCGATTTTTCGAGTTGATGAAGAGGTGACAATATCTCTTCATCCCAATTTCACAACACATTATTTTATGTGCAAATTTATAAATTGTGCTCACTGAATATTTTTGAAATGGCATTTTGTATTACAGACATTGCCTAATATATATATTACACCTGATTGAAAAGAAGCTTCAGTAGATTTATATCAACTCTGTAAGTAAAAGAAAAATAAAATGACAATTTAATAATTATTAGAGAAGTCTTAAAATTCTCAGAGAGCTCTTTAAAGCAAAATTTCTTTTTATCTTGGAGCATAAATGATAATGTAAACTCAAAAACAAAGCAAGAAGAGATAACTGTAAAAGCATCTCTACCAGGTAAATATATTCATCCATTTCTTAATTGATTAGTCAGATTATATAACTAGCTTTATTTAGAAGTTCAGGATCTTAAGTATATTCCTGCCAAAAAATATAAAATTCTCTGCTAATTTTTCGTGCTTCTATAATCATACATTATTTACTACCTATGTAAAAATGATCTGAGTATAGGTTTATACAGTTGAGTAGTTAGAGGTACATACATTTCATTCTTTCAAGTACATTGTAAAATCTTTGACCAAAATAACCATATATTTTGCTTATTTAAATACTCTTATTTCCTGGTATAATGTTGAGAACTTCAAAACTACTTCCTGAATGATAAATTAGCACCAATTATTAGACTACTATAACAACAAAGACTGAATGTTAAATTGGTGGTGATTTTATGCAATTCTTTTTCAAATTTCCACATATTGTACATAAATGTCTGAATATTGGGTTTAATTTTTATGTATTTTTATTACAGGGCTATAAGGTCTGACTATGCAGATCAGACTAGTAGTGATCCTCTTGTTTTCGGGCTCCCAAGTGTTGGGATTATAGGTGCAAGCCACTATGCCCAGTCTTAGAGTTAATTTTTAAAGATAAATTTCATAAAATACTGCTATGTTTGGCCACTGATTTTATTGTGGTTCAAATGGCTTTATTCTTTTTATCTCCGATGTATCAGCCTTCAGATATGGTAATAATGTACACACACACACACACACACACACACACACACACACACACACACATATATATATATATATATTTTTTTTTTTTTTTAATTTCCATAGGGCGTTTTGGATAATTTCCACTGCCTTCTTTCTTGGATCAAGAAATGTCTACTCTTCTCTTTTGTGGAGAATAACCCACAGAACATATCCAGTATAGTATTTCTGCAGTAGTCACTCTCCTGTTGATGGGAAATAACAGCAACTTAAAGGAAGAGAAGACTTTTGAGCAGGTTTTCAGAGGATTCAGTCCATGGCTGCCTGACAAAAATAAACTAGTAGAAAGGTTCGCTGGAGTAAAGTTGTTCAACCTGAAATGAGAATGAAGAGGGAGCAGTCAGGGAAAAGAACACATGTTCTAGGTCATGCCTTCAGGATCCAGCCTTTTCCAGATACGCCCACTGTCTCAGTTACTCTTCTCTCATTGCTTGGACAAATACCCAACACCCAAAATGAAGGAAGGAAAGGTTTATTTAGCTCACAGTTGCTGGAGGTGTCAGTCCATATTCAGCTGGCTCCAAGGCAGAGGGGCACATGGCAGAGGGCAGCACTTGATGGCATCCGCACAGCAACAACAGCAAAGAGCCACAGCTACAAAAAGTCTGTCTCCCTTTCTCTTATATTACATTCAGGCTCTCTGCCCCAGGCTGAGGGAAATATTCCCACCCATAATCCCAGCAGTACTAAGATCCATAATCCCAGCCTTGGATCATACATAATCCCAGTGGATCATGAGTTAATCACAAACTCTAGAAGTCCCCACCCCATGACTACTTGAGGCTTTGGGGGGACAACTAAACATAAACCATAACACCCACCTGATGAGAGCACATTCAACTACAAGTTCTTCAATGGATTAATCCACTGAAGAGTGTAGTGACTGTACTATAGCATAAACTTTCAAAGGTACCATTTCTGCACATATGAGACTTGGAAAAGACATTGTAGGACTAAACCATAAGAGATACTTGGGGATCACAAATGCACTACTCTGGAGCCTACATAATAAATAGCTAAAACATTTCATTTATTTAAAGGATGCAGCATAATTTTAATGCTGCAGAAGCAGATCATGTTACTAGGACCTTCTGTTTCCAAAGTAGCATGTTGCCATGAATGTAGTGGCTGCAGCGACTTGGTTGGTGTCTTAGTTACTCTTCTCTTGTTGCTGGGACAAATACCTGGCACTCAAAATGAGGGAAGGAAAGGTTTATTTAGATCACAGTTACTAGAGGTTTCAAGATGCTGGAGGAGAGGTTGGGGTACTGCCTTGTCCAGGATGACCCTCATCACACCTTTGAGAAAGCACGGGCTAACCAGTTTAATACTTCAAGCCACTCTGGCCTGGCCCCTTGGGCCTGCTCTGGCCCTTTGGCCCCAACCCTCATGCCACTTCTTGCTCCTCCAGCCTTATCTGCCCTATAAGTTATATGAAGCTTTGGGGAGACAACTAGACCCAAACCATAACAGTCGGGAAGCCATGCTACCAATTCTCCCATCTTGGTAGAGTGGTGATGGCATTCAGACAGAGCAGCCTCATTCAGTGTCTATTGTAATCATGGGCCAAACAGCAGTGGTTTTGTTACAGTGCATGTTTGAATCTTAGACATCAGAGAAAGGGGGTGTTAGAACAAGAGAAAGTAGAGAACATTTTATAATAGGTGTGATAAATTGAGAGGAAAATATATATGATGATTATTGAGGATTTTGTCAGTGATATAGAGAAAAAGACAAAGAAAAATAACTTAAAAATCTCCTCATAATTAAAAATTTTAAAAGTTAGTGTTAGAGGTAGAATTCTTCTTAAATATCCTGGGTTCAAATACTACTTCTTCTGAAACACTTAGCAAATTTCTTAGTGTCTTTATAATTTAATTTTCCTCATTTGTAAAATTAGGATAATAATATTGCCTCAAAAATTGGTTGAAATTAATGTGTAGCAGCACATGTAAATCTCATAAGAATGTGCCTGGTTCATAATTCTAAAATCTCATTATATTTTCACTTTCTATATGATCTCAAGATACTTCAGGAGGTTATCCAGGAAAATTTCAAGGACATTAGGATGCCATAACTAGAAAATAATGAATGCATAATCTTTTGCTATTAACCCTTTTGGGATAATTTTACCCTAATTACTTTGCCTGAATGGTCATCAAATGTCCCTATCCATCTGTTGCTTTTTATTGATGAGGCAAAGTTAGCAATAGAGAGGGGAAATTTTAATTGTGTCTAGACAACTTTTCTAAGCAAAGAAACCTAATTTGGGTTCACTTGAAAAGTAAGATTTGGGCTGGGGGGATGGCTCAGTAGAATAAGTGCTTCCCTGGCAAGTGCAAGGGCCTGAGTTCAATCCCTGGTTCTGCCAAAAGAAAGAAAGAAAGAAAGAAAGAAAGAAAGAAAGAAAGAAAGAAAGAAAGAAAGGAAGGAAGGAAGGAAGGAAGGAAGGAAGGAAGGAAGGAAGGAAGGAAAGAGAAAGGTAAGCTTTTGATATGATGCAGATTAATTAGAGTTATGTATAAAAATAATAATTTTTTCCTCAGAGACCTTAAATCACTCTTTAATCAAGTGACCAACAGCCTGATACTTGGAGAAAATCATATGGATATAT
>PVKA01008043.1:0-33835 GCA_004027165.1 Ctenomys sociabilis
AAGCATGGCGGATCTCGTGATACAGCAAGCTATATAGATTTCACAAACCAATCATAATTATACACGTGGCCGATTACTATTGGTAGATCTTACAGCAATGGTGGGCTTATTCTAAATAAGGGAGAGGTTGGTACAGCAACAAGAACCAGGAAGCCGGATATGGGCGCCATCTTTGCAGACACGATGGGCGGGGGAGCGAAGAGCAGGCGCCATCTTGGCTCAGCTCCCAACACCCAACTATGTAAGACAAATCATAATTGACATGAAAAACCTAATATCTAAGACTACAATCTTAACAGGAGACCTAACTACCCTCTTATCTCAAAAAGATAGATCAACCAGACAAAAATTTAGCAAGGAAGTAGCAGAACTGAATGAGAGATTGGAACAAATGGACTTGGTGGACATATACAGAGTGTTCCACCCAAACACAACTGAATACAGATTTTATTCAGCTGTGCACGGGTCATTTTCCAAAATAGAGCACATACTAGTCCAGAGGTCATGCCTAAGTATATGCAAGAAAATAGAAATTATCCCATGCATATTATCTGACCACAGTGCAATGAAACTGGAAATAAAGGAGAAAAGAAACCAGAAAAACCTGCTAAATTCATGGAAATTAAACAACACCCTACTCAGCAATCAATGGATCACAGAAGAAATTAAACAAGAAATTCTACAATATCTACAACTCAATGAAAATTCAGGCACAACTTACCAGAATATATGGGATCCAAGAAAAGCAGTTCTTAGAGGGAATATCATAGCTATGAACTCACACATTAGGAAAACAGAATGGGAACAAATAAAGACCTTAATGTTGCACCCCCAACATCTAGAAAAAGAAGAACAAACAAATCCCAGAGTCCAAAGAGGGGAAGAAATCATAAAGATTAGAGCAGAAATTAATTCAATTGAGATGAAGAAAACAGTTCAAAGCATTCACAAATCAAAAAGTTGGTTCTTTGAAAGACTAAATAAAGGTGACAAGCCTCTAGCCAGCCTCATCAAAAAGAGGCAAGAAAAAATTTAAGTACATGCAATAAGGGATGAAAAAGGTGAAATCACCACAGACCCAGTGGAAATTCAGAAGATTATCAATAGTTGCTTCGAGAACCTTTATGCTCACAGAATAGAAGACACAGAAGAAATGGACAGATTCCTGAAAGGTTCAAATTACCAAAACTGAATCAAGAAGATATAACAGCTCTCAATAAGCCGATAACAGCCAATGAAATACGAAACGTAATAAAAAGCCTACCAACAAAGAAAAGTCCAGGTCTTGATGCATTCACAGCTGAATTCTACAAGACATTTATAGAATATATAATCCCTACACTCTTCAAACTCCTCAGTGAAATTGAGAAGGAAGAAGTCCTCCCAAAATCATTTCTGGAGGCAAGTATTATACTGATTATAAAACCAGGGAAAGACACAACCAAAAAGGAGAACTACTGGCCAATCTCCCTCATAAATATAGACATCAAAATACTGAATAAGTTCCTAGCAAGTAGAATACAGCAAATCATCAAGAAGATCATATAACATGACCAGGTATGATTCATCCTAGGGATGCAAGGATGGTTCAGTATTCAAAAATCTATAATTGTAATCCACTCTATTAATATACTAAAATCTAAAAACCACACGATCATCTCAATTGATGCAGAGAAAGCTTTTGACAAATTCCAACACTCATTCATGTTCAAAGTCCTACAGAAAATTGGAATAGATGGACTTTGCTTAACTTGATAAAAGCCATCCATGACAACACAAAAGTTAATATAATCCTAAATGGGGAAAAACCTGAAATCTTTTACTCTTAAATCAGGTACAAGGCAAGGATGTTCTCTATCACCCCTCCTATTAAATATAGTTTTGGGATCATTAGCAAGAGCCATTAGAAAAGATGGAGAAACAAAAAGAATAAGAATAGGCACAGAAGTTATATTATCACTATTTGCAGATGACATGATGCTTTACTTGGAAGATCCCAAAAATTCTACCAAGAAACTACTAGCAGGGCCAGGGACATGGCTCAGTGGAATAGGTGCATCCCAGGCAAGCACAAGGGCCTGAGTTCAATCCCTGGTTCTGAAAAAAAAAAGTAACTACAAAACTGATATGGAAATTCAGTAGATAGAGGGAAACAAAGTCAGTAGTCAAAATCAATAGCATTCCTCTACACAGATAACAAGCACACTGCAAGTGAAACAGTATCTTTTACAATAGCATCATGGAAAATGAAATACCTTGGAATTCGCTTAACCAAGGAAGTCAAAGATCTTTTCACAGAAAATTACAGCACCCTAAGAAAAGAGATTATAGAGGATTTCAGAAAATGGAAAGATATTCCATGCTCCTGGATAGGAAGAACCAACGTCGTGAAGATGGCTATACTCCCAAGACTGCTATACAGCTTTAATGCAATCCCTATCATCCTTCCACCTGTATAGCTCGCAGACCTAGAGAAATCTTTCCTAAAGTTTATTTGGAACCAGAAAAGACTTAGAATAGCAAAGGCAATCTTGGCCAATAAAGACAAGTCAGGAGGCATCACAATTCCCTACTTAAGATTATACTTCAAAGCCACTGTGATAAAGTCAACATGGTATTGGAAACAAATAGACCTGAGGATCAATTGAATAGATTAGAAGATGCAGAGGTATCTATGAACACATGCAGCCATCTGTTCTTTGACAAAGGGGCAAAGCAAGCTTACTGGAAGAAAGATAGCCTCTTTAACATATGGTACTGGAAAACCTGGCTTTCTACATGCCGAAAACTAAAACTTGACCCAGCTCTATCACCATGCACTAAATTAAAATCAAAATGGATTAAAGATCTAAACATTAAAACAGAAACACTCAATCTCCTGGAAGAGAAAGTAGGAGGAACTCTTAAAGACTTCGGGGTAGGTAAAGAGTTCCTGAGCGAACGTATATTTGCACGAGAAACACTTGAAAGTATCAATATCTGTGGTCAACTCTTCTTAAGAAATTTCTTCACATCAAAAGAAATTGTCAACAAAGTGAACAGACAACCCACATATTTTGAAAAAATCCTAAGTAATAAGCAATCAGACAAAGGTCTACTGTCTAGAATTTGCAAAGAACTAAGACAGAACCAGGCCCTCAAATTTAACAACCCAATTCAGAAATGGGCTACTGAGATAAATACACATTTCTTAGAGGACGAAATTAAAGAAGTGAATAAATATAGGAAAAAATGCTCCACATAGCTAGCCATACATGAAATGGAAGTAAAAACAACACTGGGATACCACCTCACTCCAGAAAGAATGGCTATCATAAGGAAATCACTCAACAACAAATGTTGGAGTGGTTGTGGGGAAAAGGGAACACTTTTCTACTACTGGTGAGAATGCAGACTGGTACAACCATTGTAGAGATCAGTGTCAAGACTTCTCAAAAGAGTAGAACTGGAAATCCCATTCAAGCTGGCTATCCCCCTAGTGAGAATTTTCCCAGAGGAAGTGAAAATATTATATCATAGTGATATATGCATACCTATGTTTATAGCAGCACAATTTGTGATAGCAAAATCTTGGAAACAACCAAGATGTCCTTCAGATGAAGCATGGATGAAAAATACTCAGCTATAAAGAATCATAAACTTGAAGCATTTATATTGAAGTGAATGCCACTTGAACATATACTAGTAAGTTAAATAAAGCAGACACACATGTGTAAATTTCGTATAGTCTCCCTAGTAAGAAGTCAAAAGAAGAAATACAAACAGAAATGTACAACAACTAAAGACAATTGAGTCAAATATTTAGGGCAAAGTGAACATCATATGCTGCAGTATACTAATCCGCTTTTCTTCTGGATGGTTAACTACCTAAGTTCAAAGATCAAAATTGGAGAAATAGAAAAGCAGTAAGGCCAGCCAACATTTTGTTCCTAGCCTTTCAAGGTCAGCAAAGACTCAGGACATAGACAAACCAGTAGCATAATATCATGAACCTTAGTTGTGCCCAAAATTTTCTGATCAAGGGGATTATGGAGACACAGAAGAAAGAGATCAAAGTTCTATAGTGTGCCTGGGGAGAGTCACATGGAGAGAAAACTGTCTCTCAGGCTCTCACAGAGAGCAAACTGGTCAAGCATTCGTTGTGGCTCATCCACATGAATGACACAGACAAAGGATCTACAGAAAAAGGTACAGGATTACATGATAAACCCTGGGGAGACTTCACTGACCTCAACAGAAACAACAGCGCTGTCTTTTGCTAGATAGGTCTTGATCTATATTGGTCTTAACCATCCAGCGGTTAAGTATAAAAATGAGGTATATAATGTGTGGTCCCAATAAGAAGTTGAGGTGTAAATAGCTATAGTGAACAACTTCTTTAGATAACTCACTATCATTATGGAATGCTGGACTGTGTTGGATTGTGTCGCTGAGTTCAGGCCCCTAAATTGGTTCCATGACAATGTAGTGCCCATCTTTGACAGGTGCAGGCAAAAATGGGGGATAGAAAATAAGAATCATGATGTGTATGTAGAAACATTACAGTTAGGATAAATATGCCATGCTTCTGCATAATTCTATGAGAAGCAAGATTTGCACTATTAGTGGTTGGACAAGATATTATGTTGGTTTCTAGTACTATGGAGAACCACTAGGAAGATACCAAGGCAGAAGTATTGAATCTTTGATATAATTTAGCTATAAAAATAGATAAGTATATAACTACACTGTCTTAATTCACTGATTAGAGACATTTGTTATAATAATGTATGTATGTATAATATCATGTATGCACCTTGTATGATACGAAAACATTAGAAAAACTGTTTGCAATGTATTAGTTTATTGAATCTGTCGTGTTAATTTGTCTTGAAACTGTCTTATTGCTATTTGTTCTTCAATTTAAAAATAAATAAATAAAGAAAGAAAGAAATAAATATGTGGCTTTTTTGTTAGACAGATTGACCTCTCATAAGAGGAGTTCTGTATTCAGATAGTTAAATGCTTTAAACAAACAAAAGTCATCCTTTTTATGAATGAGAAAGCCTTCATAATTTTGTTAATCAACTGGAGAGTGCCAAATCTGCAGGCTGGTCTTGAAATGCAGGAGAAACAAGTTCAAATTCAAGTTGATATTTTGTTCCATGCTTTAATTGCATAAAGGGTACCACCTCATGGAAATATATTTGCTTTACTGAATATCCACTGTAAGCTTTAATTTTCCTCAAAAATGCCTTCATAGAAACAAGCAGATTAATATTTGACTAAATATTTGTGTGGTATATTCCAATCAAAGGAACACATAAAGTTAACCATTGTAGTGAACATAAGGAGAATCCATACATCTCAAAGTGGCTGAGAACCCAGAAGTTCATAGGACAAGGACATAGAGGAATAGTTGAGTAAACTATGCAATCTAGAAAATTTCTTGCATGAACACCAACCATCCACAGGCTAGTCTCAGAAATTGTTATATAAGAGGCAAGCACTTTCTTGTGGCCTTCAAAATTCATTTGGGAAGAGATTTTCTAAGATATGAGAAGGATATGAAAAGCATTTAGAGTTTTTTTCTTGCTCCCAGGCTGTCTTGGAGGCTGTTCCTGGTTGAGAGCTGTCCACACTTAAAGCAGAACATGGTGGTTGCAAAGAAGATGAAAAAATCTCTGGAGTCCATCAACTCTAGGCTCCAACTTGTTATGAAAAGTGAAAAATACGTGCTGGGGTACAAGCAGATGCTGAAGATGATCAGATAGGGCACAGTGAAATTGGTTATCCTTGGCAACAACTGCCTAGCCTTGAGGAAACCTGAAATAAGAGTACTATGTCATGTTGGCCAAAACTGGTGTCCACCACTACTGTGGCAATATATCGAACTGGGCACAGCATGTGGAAAATACTACAGAGTATGTACACTGGCAATCATTGATTCAGGTGATTCTGACATTATTAGAAGCATGCCAGAACAGACCAGTGAAAAATAAAACAAGCAGAATTTTGCATTAATTAAACCTGAAAAGAAAAGCATTTAGAAAAAAAAAATGCTTATTCTCAGTAGATTCACTTATCAAGCAGCGATTACAGACCTTAATAAAATGATCTAAAAAAAGTGCATAGTGTTAGAGCTTAAAAGCACCTTAATGACATCTATGTTTAAACTTTCCTTTACGTTTTGTAGCCTATGATGTAGTGGTTATATGACACTCCAGCTCATAAGAAAAGTGTATTTCATATTTTCCTTCTTTATTGTCTCAAATTAAGCAAGACTATCTTTAAAAATTTATATAAATTGCTTTAGCCCATTTATGCCAGCATAATAGAAATTTATGTCCTACAACTCTGTCACCTGGGAAGTCCTAGATGAAGGTGCTCATAGATCTAGTGTCTACTGAGGGTCATATTTTTATTTTATTTTTTGCTTACAAACAGTAATTTCTTGCTGTCTTATAAACAGAAGAAGGGGTAAATGGGATCTTTTGGATCTGTTTATAAAGGCTAGATTCTCATTCATGTCTGCGTCCTTGTGAACTATACATTCACCTCCCAAAGATTTCACATTCTAATGTAGTCACCGGGGGTGTTAAGATTTCAACACATTCATGGTGAAGGGACATAAATATTCAAACCATAGCAAGTGATAACGTCAAAACTTTTTGAGATAACTAGCTACTTGGTAGACAAGTATCTTTCAACCTCAGCAAAATTTCACATCAAGCAGAGACATGTTTATACAGTAAGATCCACATAACAATAAGTTTATGCAATGCATTTAAAAATGTTTTGTGTATTAATTTTCAGTATTTATAAGAGTTAAGAGAATTTAGTCTATATGTAGGTCAGGGCAGACTTGGCTAGGCTGGAATAACAAATGAACAAACAAACAAACAACTATGTGAATCACAGAGACTTAAAAGCTTTTGCTGAGTGTGCTCTTTTCTTAAAGGATAGACACAAGTTCTGCTTCACCCTGTGCTCCACAAGGACAAATTGATGGAGGCTTTAGTGTTTGTAGCATTCAGGGTAAATGAGTCTGAAGGAAAAAGACCCAGCCTTAGCTCTAAAATGTTTGGCTAGAAAGTGACATTTACCACCTCTGTTCATTTTATTGACCAAAATAAGTTGTATGGCCAGGCCTGTCTTCAGTGGACAAGGGGTTGTATTCAAGTCATTAATTCAGAAGGAAGAAATAGAATAATTGATCATCAGACATGGTGTCTACTGTCATTCATTAAAATAACGTTAGATTTGCCTTCTCATCTCAAGCATGCATTGCATAGAATCCATTTAGACTTGTAATGTTGACGCCAAGGAGACAGAAGTTTATTAATATTAGTTGGAAATTTTAGAAACTAGATATCCATTATTTAAATGCTCCTCTACTGACAGTAAGGTTATACTCTAATACTCATTGAAAGTTGACAAAGCATTTCATATATCAGAAATATCAGTCAAAAATGGATATTTTGTAGGCATGATAGAGTGTAAAAGAACAAAAAAAAAAGTCCCCAGAGAACCATAAGATAGTATACAGCAAGGTGTCAGGCATTTACCCTTTTGATTGCATGGCTGACAGGGCATTGAGGTACTTACAAGAGTATTGTATGCCTATTGTTAGCTTCAGAAAAGATAAAAATATACCTGCTTTTCTCAATTACTTTCTAGTTATGGAGACACACAATCTGATACTCATGAATGTAAGGGAAAATATTTAATTTTGGGTCGCAGTTTGTAGAGGTTTCATACCATAGCCAGCTGGTTCCAAGGCAGCACAACCTGGTAGAAAGGCTTGGGAGAGGGAAAATAGCTTATGGCATGGTTGTGGGAAGTAGAGATGAATAAAGGATGGGTGGGAAGAGGATAGACCTTTACAGATCACACCACCTGTCAGGCTTCATATTTACCTGTGGTCTCATCAGTGTCTTAAGCCACAGGTAACATTCAAGTCCTCAAATCCTAGCTCCTTCGAAAAGCCTCACCTATGATCACATGTGGCTTTAGAGGGACATCTAGATAGAAAGTATAACATTATTGAATATAATCTTTTTTTTTTTCTGTTTTTAGGACAGGGTCTATGGGGTATATAGGGTCTCATTATGTAGAGTGGACTGGTAGTGGTCCTCCTGTTTTTAACCTCCCAAGAGCAGAGATTACAGGAACACACCACCACACCCAATCTCAATTGCGATCTCAGTGCGTCCCATAGGTGGGGCCAGCACTGCACACAGGGACTTGAACCTCCACTGCTGCTCTTTGCCTAAAATGGTGCTTTAGTCTGCTGAGCTATCAGGATGGCCCTAATATACATCTTTTGTATCATCATAAAGTTAAAAATTCTTAAGTCAAACCTCTGCAAGTCAATAACTATTTCTATTCATGGCTCGATTTTCTAGAAAATAATTACTTTTTTTTTTTTTTGTGGAACCAGGGATTGAACTCAGGCCCTTGTACTTGCCAGGGAAGCACTTATTCCACTGAGCCATCTCCCTGGGCCAATAATTACTTATTGACTAAGAAATTTTAAAAAAAGGCAGTGATCCACCCAAATTTTTCAGTGTCATAAAAATATTTAAAATATTTATGAGGACTGGCCAAATATCCAGGGCTGGCCAAATAGCTTAGTGGATTAAAATGCCTGTAGTCAGGTGCAGGGGCCCGGCGCCCCATTCCCAGGCCGACAGTGCCGATCCCGCTCTCAAGACATGCTGGACTGGCAATTGAGACTGGGTGTGATGGTGGGTGCCTGTAATCACAGCTCTTGGGGGGCTGTAAACAGAATTATCACTATGAGTCCAATCTAATAGTGAGATCCTCAGCACCCTGTAGACCCTTCCCTAAAATACAAAAAAAAAAAAAAAAAAAGATAAATGAACAACTAAATTATTATATGTGCTTATAAATTAATTTAGGGCTTTTTACAAGAGATAGCTAAAATTTTGAAGAGCTATATTTGGGAAGCAGGGCATGGCAAAGCTTCTGGGCAAGTGGGAATGACCAATCAATCACAGAAGGCCAGAGCACAGCAGAGAAGGGTTTCTGACCTTTGCACCTGGCACCAACTGGGAAGTGTTATATTCAGTTCTTTTGTCACAAGACTAAACAGATTTTTTGTAGGTTGGTCTAGCTCTGATGTGAGGATGAGTGAACTTACAAGATTGCTGCTATTAGGCTCACAAAGGGCTGTGACTCTTTTTGCTAGCCTGCTTGATGAGTCAGCACTTCTCTTTCTTACCATGAGTGGGCCTGCACACACTTTGCAGAGAATACTCCTCTTCCTTTTCTTTTTTCTTTTTTTTTTTTGAATCCTTAATATCTTTAATAAATGTAAAAATCTCACAACCTCATTTCTTGTCCAACTCTTTGTTCAGGAGAATAAGAGCCTGGAAATGACTCTTGGAAAGACCATAGAACCCCACTAACTTATGCATGTGGTAGGATGCTTATGAAAGTCTAAGACAGAATTAGGTCTATGGATTTGGTACTATGACAAATATTAATTTTTAAAACTATAGTAGTCTCCCAAGCTGAAGCTACACTTTTGGATTTCAAAAACTTGCATTTATTATTAGTAAATACTATTGCAATTGAAAGCCCTGTTTTCTTTCTTTTTTAAGAATTTTAGTCTGTGAACTTATCAGAGGCTGAAATATGCATGACTCTAGAAATGTAGAAGTGTAGCTGGGGATATAGCTCAGTGGCACAAGCACCTGACTGGAATCCCGAGTTGGATTCCCAGTACAAAAAGAAAAAGTAAAAATTAGGACTTATAAAGGTAGGGGTCAGCCAGGTAGCTCAAAGGAGTAAAGTGCCTGCTTAGGCAGAGTGCAGTGGCCAGGGTTGGATCCCCAGACTGCTGTGCTGCCCCTGCCCCTGGGGTGTGCTGAGAGGGTAATTGAGATTGGGCCAAGTGGTGCGCACCTATAAACCCAAAGCTTGGGAGGCTCAAAACAGATGATTCACTACAAGTCCAATCTACATAGTAAGACCCCATAAATCCTCCAGACCCTATACAAATACACAGAAAAGGTAGATCATAATAGGGAAAGACCTGAAGATTCAGTCTTTCAAATTTCTAGTAGGCAGATACATTTACTCTTTAGCTTATATAAATAAAATTTTAAAATGTCAAGGTTTTATGAAAAAAGTACGCTCTTCATATTCCATAAGGTGCCTCTTTGGTGTAAGAACAAACTGTAGTGTGGGTAGTTGATAGCAATAGAGGTGAAGGGTTTGCTTGAACTTGTTGGAGGTATAGAAAAATGAAAAAATGTATTTGATAAAACATTATTTATGGCTTCTTTAAAGTGTGGGCATATCTAGTGATTTATTTCTGATGAATAAGAACAACTAAAATACTCAAAAACATATGGCACAGTTTCTACAGTGCATGTATGTATATTTATTTATGGCTTCATTTGTACTTAAAGAGAATCTATAATGGCTTTGTGAAGACCACAATCTTTTACATACAAGTCAAATGTTTGTTGCATGTGACTTAGGAATGTTCATAAAGTTTCCATATGGGGAAAATATATTGTAATACCCAAATAAATGAAAGAATTAAGCATCAAAGAACCTACTGAAAAATGTCTATGTGTACAAAAATTTTCTAAATTATACTTTTAATGTCTATATATTTTATTTTACATTATACGCAAGTTTTGGTCAAAGACAAAATAGCACTTATTCGTGATTTACTGTGTACATGGCACATGTGTACATGTTTCTGTGTATTAGTTCTAATCTACTTCTATTTGCCTTCAGCTTGTGAATCCTACTTGATGTTGCACTGTTGGACTCTCTCATAGTGAAAGTAAAGAGATTCCGAAGCTCTTGAAACAAATGCCAACCCACAAAATAATGATTATATGTTTGATTTATACAGTTTATTTCCCCTCAAAGGTTCACTTTAAATCAACTACACATTGAAGTGAATGATCACACTGGAGACAGGAAATTAGATTAACTTTGTCTTAATGTCACCAATAATGAGAGGCAGGTAGGAAGGTGGGAAGAGAGAAAGCAAAAGGAACAATACAAGGAATCTCATTATGAGAAACCAACACTGCATCAGAACAGTACTTTCCTGTAGTGCTGAGCTTATGCTCCTTTCCATTACCACTGTGATGGGGACTTTGAAGTCCATGTATAGTGTTGCTGTCGATGCCCTTCTGTCCACATATGGCACTGCAGAAGTCCCGAATGATGGTCCATAGACAGGAATTGGCCCACAGCAGTGTTTCGCTTGGCTTTCACAATGTTTAAAATGTTTTTGAGCCAACATTTTGAAATTGGAAGCTTTCATATAAAAATCCAGATTTCTGGCATCTCTCAAAAAATTAGAAGATCTGGGAACACTGAAGCCACATTGCCACACCACAGTCTGGCTGCTGGGCAGCTGCCACCTTCATTAGACAAGCACGTGTTCTCTAGTTCCCTCCAGGTTTTACTCTTTCACATCATTGATCATTGCACTTGCTCTAATTTTTCTTTGGTAGTAAGCTTTATTTCTCTACCAATATGTTTGTCAAAGCACACAGCAGAGTTACATCATTAAATCAGATCCCTGTGTGTTCTCTTCTTGTCTCTCATTGACAGAGGATTTTACTTCCCTGTCTCCCACTAACTCTTCCATAATTAATAGAAATTTGAAAACTGTTGAATAGTGTAAGCACAGAAGTTTCTCTGAGGTGTGATTGATGGGCTGCCATTTCTGACCCCATCCAGGAGACCAGGTGAGATCATAAGTGTGAAGAATAAGAGAAAGAGAAGGAATGGAGGCATAACAGGGTGCTGGATTTTTAGTTCTGAGTTTCCAACTTTTGCATGTGTAGCTGTTCTTCTAGTGGTTGGGCCCAGGCTCTAAATCACTTTTTTGCTTTATCAGCTGCTTGATTATGGAGAATTGTAGCAGAAGGTGCAGGTGGAAGATTTCAAGGCAGGAGTGGATGAAGAAATTTCTTTCTTTTAATTGGTTCCTTTGGGTTCCTGGTTGCTTGTAGTTCTAACCAGAACCAGTGCAGAAAAGATGCTTTACCATAGTACCAACCAAAAATTCGTTCATGATATGGTAGCTGCACACACTATGTAATGCTGGCTTACATTTACAAAGACAGCTTCATTGTGACCCTCTCTTTCTGCTTATTAAAAGACAAATTATAACAAATTTAGTTTTGCAGATTGTCATTTACTTGGTGATTCTAGGTAGAAGCAGCAGATCAGACCAAATGAGATTTAGAAAGCTCCTCACTGATAAAGAGGCAGCTTTATTTGTAGGTAGAAGAGAGGAAGTATACATAGGAAAATGAGAGAGAGAGAGAGAGAGAGAGAGAGAGAGAGAGAGAGAGAGACAGACAGACAGACAGACAGACAGACAGACAGACAGACAGACAGAAGCACCTGGTTGGTTATACCTGCACCTGTCTTTCTTGAACATAATTTAAACAAATAACTGCTTATGGCTCAAAATCAGCTACAGTTCCAAGAGTAGAAGATACTGTATTTATCAAGTTAGGATGAAATTCACTATGTGCATAAAACCCTTTTAGATTATACTTGTAATATATAGAGAGACAGCTTTAGAGCATGCTTTACCTATCTCTCCCTGTCATTCCTTTTTTAAATTTTATTAAGAAACAAACAGCAATGTTTGAGTTTCAAAACTGATTAATAGGACACTTTCAATAATTAATACATTGTACATTGCTATTTTCTTAGTGTTTATGCATAGTACAAGATGCAGACAGGATATCCTGTCCAAGCACTATTAGTACAAATCTTTATTCTCATTGAATTAAGCACAAGTTGTTGTATATCTATGCTAACTATTCTGTATGTACAGATGCAAAATGTCCTTCCTTTGTATCCCCTGTTTTGTTTAGTCCTGTCAGAGATATGTATTCCATTGGTATCTAAGTACTATAGGTCCATGAATTCAGCAAAACAATCCAACACAGTTCAGAAGTCCACAATAGTAATGGGTATATGCAGAACTTGTTGACTTGAGTCCTTCACATCTCAGCCTATTAATATGGCTTTACTTTATATACCTCACTTTTATACTTTTCTGCTGGATGGTTAAGACCAAGATAAAGCAAGACCTATATAATAAGAAATGGAGCTTTTATATCTGATAAGGTCATTCAAGTACCCTCAGGATTTATCCTGCAACCCTGTACCGCAGTTTGCAGACCCTTTGCCAGTGTCAGCCATGTGGATGAGTCATAGTCATTGCTTGACCAGTTTGCTCTCTGTGAAAGCTTGAGAGAATGTTTTCTCTCCCTGTGACTCTCTCCATAGGCACACTCTATGTCGCTGATCACATTGCTCTGTGGCCCCATAATCTCCTTGATCAGAAAATTTGGGACACAACTGAGTTACGTGATATAACAGTATAAGTTCTTCTATGTCCTGAGTCTTCACTGACCTTGAAAGGCTGGGGCCAAAATGTTGGCTGTCATTGCAGCCCTCCATTTCTCTAATTTTTGGTCTGCAAACTTTGCTCCAGAAGAGAAGCTTATTATTACCCTACAACATATGCAGTTGAGTTTAACCTCATTATCTGTCTGAATATAAAACATCTTAGGCATTGCATGGAACAGGTATTTCCCTCATTCCTTTTGAACAGTCCAACTCAATGAAGTTGAAAATTTGGGAAAATGGAATATATTCCTTGAAAAATAAATTTACCAAAACTTGCAAAAAAAGGTAAAATATATGGATGAATTTTTAATTATTTAAAATTTATTAGAAATTTAATGCTTTCCTTTATTCAAAGACAATTTGAGGCTCATGAAGCCTCTTTATTAAATTCTATCAAATATTTTTACAAGGCTTAGTAGAAAGCATTCAGAGATTCTTCCAAAAACTAGCAATGGGTGTGTGAACAATCCATTCTTTCTCATGAAATTGTCCCATCCTTTGTCCTTCAACCAGATATAGGTTGAAAAAACTAAAGGGTAGTCTTGCATATTAATAACAGTTCAAAACTAAGTAATACTAATCTTGTCCAACAGTGTGTCAAATTATGACTATTTCACATTCTAGAAATGCAATTGATTTACATTTTGAAGAAAAATCAGTACAATTCATCATACTAAAAAATGGCATAAATATATATTTGGTTTCTTCAACCCCAATCTAAACCCTGCCTGGCATTGTACTCTGGTCTCAGCTCACTTCCTTCTGACCTAAACAAAATTAAATCACAAAGAAATAAATGATGTCAACCTGTGACCTGGATGTTCCAGCCCACAATCATCCTCCCTGAAAGATCCTATAAATTCTCCTGTCCTTTGTTTGGTGCTGTCTTGGCCTGTAAGAAAGCCCCCACGTGCACTTCCAATGAACCTACCTTACTTGTGTCAGTGTCAGACCAGACACTGACACAAGTAAGGTAGGTTCATTGGAAAAAATATATATATATATACATTTGAGAAAAGTTGTGATTAAACACTGTACTATATAGGTAGGATGAATTTTTTTTTTTATTTTACTATTTTACTTATAGCAAAAATAGGAATTTTACTTTTGAGATTAAGACCAAGGAAAGCTTACCTTTTTCTTTTCATCATTTCAGTAGAAATTTTAGTCAGTTCAGGAAGCTGAGGAAAAATAATTAAAAGGTACAAAGAGTAAGAAGGAAGAAGCAAAATTATGCTTATTCACAGATAATATTAAGGTTTAGGCAAAAAATTTAAGAACATGAAGATATATTAGGAAGACTGATTTGTGAGTTTAGCAAAGCTATATTTCAGCTTAATCTTATTTTATATGTCAGAGAAGACAAATGAATGATAAAAATGATAAAAATTTCTCTACCTTACTGCAAAAACATCAGATATGTAAGGAAAATCTATCAAAAGGGATACAAAACATATAATCAGGAAATAATCAGGAAAATTTAAAGAGGATCAAGTGAAAAGGCATACTGTCTTCAGTGTTTTAAATCTTCTCAAATCTATTTAAATTTGGTGCTAACCCATTCAAAGTTTCAGCTTTTTTATATGCTTACACGTGTGTCTGTGCAGCCTGTGAGTGTGATGCTGAAGTTTGTGTGGTAAGGTGAAAGACCAAATGTAGTCAAGGCAAGACTAGAAAATGATGAGAAAACTTGCTTCATCAGGTAGCAGGATTAGGTAGCCAAGATTGAATAATTTCAGCTATTGGATTCTGAAAAATAATGTTATTCTTTGAATTAAACTTGAGATAGTTCATTATCTGTTTTTGTTTTGTAAAAATATTTCCCAAATTTTCAGATGCAAGTCATCTCAGTCTTCTGTTATATTATACTGTTGAATTCATTGTATGTAAAAATAAAAGACAGTCCTACTGTGAAATACTGTTTTTTAGTTTTTATATTCCTTCATGAATATTACAATGAGCTTCTCAATTTCTTTTCATGCCTTTTAAATGTTTAGCCAATGACAGAGGAAAACACAAAACAACAACAAAACCCATACTAGATATGGGCAAATGTTGGCAAAATGTATATTAAATTTCTGAGTTAAAAAGACATGATTTTGCAAACTATATCTTAATGAATTCAACTATCAACTTGGGACCAAATGGTCCAACAGACTGATTACGATATGTACTTGAACCCTTCACAAAAGAAATGTAGCTTGTTATTTGTACTTTCCTTAAATTGGGGTTTGAATTTCCCTAAATTCCTTTGTTTAATGCAGTATTAAAGCTGATTAATGAGATACAGCAGACTACATGCTGTGTTGTAAAGGTAATAAATTTTGTGGACAAAAAAGAAAGGCAGGCAGCATGCTACCTATTTAGGATGATTTACATCTAAGAAATCACTCTTTGGTGATCAGGAAGCTGCTGTTTATGTGCAGCAGGAGTTTGAAAATATGCTGGCTTAAAACTTCTGGTATACTGAGGAAACATAAGAGTAACACGAACTTTGGAGGTTTAATGAATATAATGGGTGGCATAATGGAGATCCAGAATTGACTGAAATAAAAAAAAAAAAAAAAAACAGGTTTAACATCCTGGAATGTAGCAAGGATATATATAAATTGCTTCCCTGAATCTAAAAATCTCAGATATAAAGTAGTCAGATGTACCTTAATATAAGTTTAAGAAAAAGATTGATTTTTTTGGGGGGGGCAGTCATGACTTTGGGACAAGTCAACAGTATAATGTTTAAAACCTAATTCAGTCTTAGGTAACGAGTTTATACATGTTTGGCAATTGTGCCCCTGATATTGTTGCCAACATAAAATGGAACATCATTAGTTATGTGGTATTATTGTTTTTCTAGGGAAAAGGAGGAGAAGAGGGCAAGTTCCTGCAAAACAATTACCCTGATCATGGCAGTTTCCAGGGAAAGAACCCTTGGTTTTATTTTAAGAGAATTTAAAATGAGCACCTCCACTTTAGTTTAATTTGAGACAAGTTGTAGTTCCTCTTCTAGCTATTGCAATAGTGCCCAAGTGAATTAAAACTTCAGTTCTATGCATTTTCTTACAATGCATAATCCTGTTTCTTCTTTCTTTTTCTTCTTTCTTCTTCTTCTTCTTCTTCTTCTTCTTCTTCTTCTTCTTCTTCTTCTTCTTCTTCTTCTTCTTCTTCTTCTTCTTCTTCTTCTTCTTCTTCTTCTTCTTCTTTGTCTTCGTCTTCGTCTTCTTCATTGTCTTCATCTTTTCTACTTCTTTTTAAGCTGTTATCTAGCTTTATTTGTAACCATAAACTTAACTTTGCAATCCAGGTACATTTGGAGGGGAGCAAGGAAAACATGAACCCAAAGAACTGCTATAAGAGCAGAGATGATGGGGCATTTTGAGCAGGTAGGGCTCAGTGTACTCTTAGGAATAGTGTGGTCTGGTCGTGATGATACACACAAGTCATATGGGTTAGAGCTTTCCACAGTTGGTGCTGGTGATCTTCTTGCTGGTCATGCCATTCCTGGACCCAAAGCACTCCATAGCCTCTACCGTGTTCATGCTTTCCTTCACCTTCCCGAAGATCATGTACTTGCCATCCAGCAACTCGGTCTTGGCAGTGCAGATGAAAAATTGGGACCCATTTGTGTTTGGCCAAGCATTTTCCACGGAAAAGTTGCCCGGGCCTGTGTGCTTCAGGATGAAGTTCTCGTCATTGAATTTTGCCCCATAGATGGACTTGTCACCAGTGCTATCGTAGTGCGTGAAGTCACCACCTTTATAACCAAATCCTTTCTCTCCAGTGCTCAGAGCACAAAAGTTTCTGCTGTCTTTGGAATTTTGTTGGCAGGGATATAGAAGAACATGGTGGAATTGGCCATGGTTGACAACAAATGACTAAGAGGATGGATAGATGCATCTGCAAAGCCTCAGCTTCTTTACTGTCCTGTTTTTGCATATTTTAACATCATTTGTGGCAGTCTGTTCCAAATTGGGATGGCTGCCTGTCCCACCAGTGATCGTTAGTGAATCTAGCTATTGTCTGGTTAATACTCTTGTTACAGAATTCTTAGCATGTCCTTAATATTGTGTTGCTTCTAAGTCCTATTATTTTGGTTTTAAAGGCTAATTATTGCGCTGAGATTAGGTGAGATCTGGCTGTCCATACAACCTATATTTGTCTTGCACACTTGAACTTTGGATTCATAAACCAAATTTTAAACACCCCACAACTTCTACAATATTTTCACATGTAGAAATTCTGTCTTCATTCAGAAAATTGCTTTCCAAAAAGTTCATATTCCAATTTATGTGAAATTTGATGTATTTTAAGGGTTAATTTGATTTACTTGTTTTTATTTTTTTCCCATTCTCTTCAATACTTCTCTTACAGTTAATAGCCCTCGGGCAAGGAGTGAGTCCATCCAAGTCTATCTAGGAAGCTTGGCCTAAGATAACGTCACTTATGGTTAAGGAAGATCATTGTTGTGCTAAGTAAGTTTTGTAGTTGGCAGCTTTAAAAGTTGGGATTTCTGGCTGTTTTTTGGATATTATATCATAAATATGGATGGATGAATTTCAGTACAAACATTTTAAGAACTCCAGAATATTTTATTGAACTGAAAGGATAACCATGATGAGGTTATTCTTTATGTGAAAATGTATGTATCGTGTATTCTGATTTTCAGATTTTTTTTTTTGAGATTTTACCTGCACTTATAATTGTCATGGTGCTATGATAGCCTTCCAGTGTTAATAAATTTGTCTTTTTTGGTAGAATAATTGAATTGGGATTTTTCTCTTCTGACAAGTCAGAGAGTTAGGGTTACAAACTTGTGGGCAGCATCTTGGTAGCAAGGAAATGTGATTCCATTCCAGAGTCCCCTTTGGCATAATTTAAATTAAATACGGTTTTTGCCTTTTTGTATAAGTAGTTAATTTATATTTTCAGTAGGTTACCATACAATTGATATTTAATAGTGGGCTTTAGTCTTTTCTTCTCTTAGGTTTTGCTGTGAATAATTCTTTCATATCTTGTACAGAAGATCTTGCTACCCAGGAAAGATGAAGAATTTGGTGAAACTTGCATTTTCTGGACAAATTTACTTTGCAATATGAAAATGTATATTTTAGGCACAAACACAATATAAAAGGATATTGATCATGAGGAAAAAGTTATCTCAAAAATGCTTGTCTAGGCACCCTAAAATGGGTAATGGTAAAAAACAGTATTTGCTGAGCACTTTTCATGAACTAGAAATTTCACAAATACTGGCCACAGTAGTCTTAGTGGTAGATTTTCTCATTGCTATGTTGAAGAAGTTAAGGATCTGAGAGGCGAATAATTTATCAGAAGATACATGTTGATTAGTAGGAGAATTAAGGTCTGAACCTAAGTCTTTCTGAAATTTAACTCTTTCTAACATTGTCCACCTTTCAATGATAAACTTATTTTGCCTTGTAATTTTAAGGAATTAATGATGACTTTTGTCTTATGTGCATAGTTTATTTGGAATTATGATGATCTTATTTCTTTATTTGGATATTAAAGTTAGGAATATGATAGATTCTGATATAGTTAAGAAGAATATTGCATGTATAGTGTTCTTTTTAATTTGGTATGACCAGGGGCTGGGGAGATGGCTCAGTGGAATAAGTGCTTCCCTGGCAAGCACAAGGGCCTGAGTTCCATCCTTGGTTCTCACAAAAAAAAAAGATAATTTGGCATGACCAGTACTTCTTCTAGGTTTAAAGACCACATTTCCCCTTATCTACTTTCTTGTATGGTTCTGTGTTAGAATTCACCACTGCACTGGAATTTAGGAAGATTTTGGAGGCACCAGAGAAGTGGCAGCTATTATCCTGGGAAGATTCTGGTAGTCAGGTTCAGCCTGTTTGTTTCTAGACATCTACAGCAGCTTCCGCTTTGTGGTTCTGGCGCTTTCTCAGATTTCCACACACCACGTTTTCTCTAGCTTGTGGCAAAGGAGGTGGTTCAGACTTTTCCACAAGGTCCACTTCATTGGCTATGTCAGTTTCTTGGATTCTTAGGGATAAAAGAGTTTTCTCCATTCTGCTGAGATACTCAGCCAGTATCATTCAGATCTTCACCACTGAGTTTTTTCTTATTTTGTATCCTGAATTTCTATCTTCCATCTTTTTTCCCCATAATGCTTCTGCTATCAACTATTTTTCTGCCAGACTCAGACTTCCCTACAAAGTGTGACCTTCCATAATATAAACAAAATAAATTAAATTTATTGCTTTGGTTTTGAAGTGAGGATAAATACAAATGAGAAGTCAGAATAGTCAAAAGTTTAGAAGACTGTAAAGTTGGAGAAAGTTCTAATTGTAATTACTCTATATTTGAAAACTCATATTTTGTAGTGTGAACATACATGTTTTATTCTTAAAACATTTGTGAAGTATCCATTATGTAAGGCCCTGATATGCTTATGCTTGGAAATATAATGACAGCTATTATATATTGAGTTTAATATGAGTCAGAAACTCAAATCTTTTAATTCGCATCTAGAAAGAATAAATGATCTTGCAGAAATCACAAAATAATTCGAATACCTGAGCTACTATTTTGATTTAAAGCCTCCAATGTTCTGTGCACTAATCTGAACTACTTTCTGCTCTTGAAAAATTCTTGAAGTGAATTTGGAAAAGAAAGCACATTTTTTATCCTCCTTGGTGAATTCAAACAGATCACTCCAAAAAGTACTTAGAGTCAAATTCACTTTTTCTAATTTTTAGCAACTTTTATGCACTTAGACACTATCAGGGTTTCAAGCCGTTACCTCATGCAGCCAGCCACATAGTTCACATTTGTTCATTCTTCTCTCTACATTGGTTTGTCAAAAATGAATTCCAGATCGCAAACATATTTTACTCACTGACATTAGTGAAAAATAGAAGGCAAGGGGTTTGGTTATTCTCCAGTTGAATATTTTATAGTATTTCAAAGTAAAACAAAGATATTTCTCTAAGGTTATTAGACACTAAATATGCCTCAGCAACACATGTAATTTTTCTACAGCACCCATTTACTGTCCTGAAATTTTTTGGCAAATGTTTGATTTCAAAGTGAATTAAGTTCTTAGTGAGCTTCGTCAACTGTAAACATGGACACTTACGCACCATGGAATGAGTGTTGAAAGAAGATGGTGCTTTCCACAGGCACATACCTCTTGTATTCATAGGCATTCCAGTCAGCAGGTGGCTATTAGTTCTAATATTGAACATTTCACATCCTTGGCATAAGGAATTCTAGGCTGCTGAACTTGTGCTCTTGAAACCCTACAATAATGCTGTTACAAAGAATAACTATCTTAATGTATTAACCTAACAATCAGAACTCCTCAAACTGAGCACTTTAGGCTGAAATACTAATTGCAAACAGATTTCATTTACTTTTTCCAATAAATCTGAAACTATAGTCAGGCTTTTGTTTTGACAGTACTGAAATTCTAAGAAAATGGGGGTGGTTAAGAGAATTATGTTAAAATATGTATGTTATATTTCTTCTAAATAGCAAGAACTTTGTCTTGGAAAATTGTACTTGACAGAGTGCCTGCTCAGAAATGATTTTTATGCATTCCCAGTGAAAAAAATAGCCATTTTTATTCACGTTCCACCACCAAAAGATCCTTCTTTGTCTAAAAGTAAACTTCAATCTCTTTTCCTCCCAAAATGAGCAACTGAGAAAAAAAGTTGCTGGAGATAACCATGAACATAATTGTTTTGTAACATTTATATTGACTTTCAAATACTGTTGGTCAACATCAATTCTAAATGGGCAGCACAGATTACGTGTAGTCAATGTGTGTACCTGACATTTACTGATATTCAAATAAAATGGCACCAAGTCCGAGCTAGTTTGGACTTTCTTTGTATTTTCCAAGAGTATCTTTAATGGTCACTTGGGTTACCAAAATGTTTAACATTTGATTCTGTAAATCATACATGTATTAGACTTATTCCAAGTGACCTATGGGATTTCTAAGCTCTTTATGGTATAGCTGAACAAAAGATAATATATTTATCAAAGGTTAGAAATATCTACAGAGGTAAAGACTATTTTATTTATTCATTTAAGTATCTGAAACAATAAACAAACAAGTATATCACTGGTCAGAAGGTAAGAAGGTATATGCAGAAGCAATACAGTGTGGACTGAGGAGCTATTTTAGCTTAGGGGACTGAAGGACACCCTGTGACAATGTCCCACTTCAAATAGTGTTAAAATTCCAACAATACATTAGCCATGATTAATGGAATGTGACTTTCAGGTGCAGTGAATTACTAAGGCAATGATCTTTTTTAAAAATTAATTTTATTGAGAAAGAAATAGCAATGAGACAGTTTCAAAACAGGTTAGTTGGGCAGTTACAATAATTAGTACATTAATATTGTTGTCATCATAGCAGTTATTCATAGTACAAGATGCAGACATGATATCTTGTCTAAACACTATTAGTACAAATCTTTCTTCTCATTGAACTAAGAGAAGTTAGCTGTATATCTATCCTATTCTGTGTGTGTGTATATATATATTATATATATAATATGAAAAGACCTATATCAATTCTTTAAGTTATGCCATTCCCTTATACCCTTATATCATTGGCTATACATATCTAGACTAATGAAGAAATTCAGTATTCATAAGCACCTCAAATTCCACAATTTTGACACATTCCCCTGGTATCACCTAATCCAAGTTATCCTAAATGTTACTCATCTGGATTGTCTTCTGTTTATTTTCTGTGCTACTATCTTTAAAATACATACTTTATACACAAGCCAGAATAACCTTTTAAAACATATATATATATATATATATATATATATATATATATATATTCACTAAAAATGGTCCTTCATTTATATCCCCCCACTTTTTAAAGTTTTTTTCAAAGATGGGTATTCCATTGCCATTAATTTTGGAGCATACTTAATGTGTTGGATGAAAAGAAAAGACACCTGGGTAGCTGGAGGCCAGTGATGGAGTTAAAGAGCAGTTGGGTGCAGGTTAGGGTTTATGAGTGGTATGTGGGCTTGGTAAACAATGGTCAGTGAATTTTATTTTATTTTTTCTGATTGTGGTGGAAGACACTGGAAGGTTTTAAGCAAGTGACATGATCTGGGATATGTTTTAAAAGGTTATTCTGGCTTGTGTATAAAGTATGTATTTTAAAGATAGTAGCACAGAAAATAAACAGAAGATAATCCAGATGAGTAATTTTAGGGTAACTTGGATTAGGTGATACCAAGGGAATGTGTCAAAATTGTGGAATTTGAGGTGCTTATGAATACTGAATTTCTTCATTAGTCTAGAAATGTATAGCCAATGATATAAGGGCATGACATAACTTAAAGAATTGATATAGGTCTTTCTTATCATGGGTCCTCGTAGTTTTGGTCATAATTGGCTAGATTATATTCGGTACATAATTTGATTTCAGTGGGCCTCTGCATTCTCAAATATATTAGAGACATACCACCAAAACTGAAGAAAAGAAGTGAAAGGAATACATATTGCTATTTTAAGAATTCATATAATTATGCTATCACTTGAAATCGTTTTGGCTGTAATACAGTAGTAGAAAATTCCAACTCAAATGGACTTAAACAATAGAGACATTTATTTTTTTCATTTCTGCTAGTCTAAAAGGTAAAAGAAATAGCAATTCAATGACAGCATCAGGAATTCAGCTCTTTGTTTTTGAACTTTTAATATTTTTTTGTATTTTAGGGAATGATCTACAGGGTGTTCAGGGTCTACCTACTAGATCGGACTCCTACTGATCCACTTGTTTATAGCCTCCCAAGAGCTGGAATTACAGGCCTGCACCACCACACCCAGTTTCAATTGCCATCTCAGCATGCTCCAGGGTCAGGGCTGGCAGGGCAGGCTAGGGTCTTCCTTTGTTTTTTGTTCTGATATTCTTCGTCCTAAGACTAGTTGTCCTCAATGGAGCAAGATGGCTTTCTATGACAATAGGGACCTTGTATATAAGAAAAGGAGAGAGAGAGAGAGAGAGAGAGAGAGAGAGAGAGAGAGAGAGAGAGACATACAGAGAGAGACAGACAGACAGAGACAGACAGACAGAGAGACAGAGAGAGAGACACAGAGAGACAGAGAGAGAGAAAGACAGAACATCTTTTTTGACAGTTTGTTGGGCCAATTTATTTAAGTTGTAGGCTCACCTTGGGACCATTATAAGTTTTCTGGGTAATGACATGGCGAAGATCAGGTTAGACTTAACTAGACTTTCTCTAGCAAAAGGGAAGAGGTGAATGCTTGGATAAAGCCAAGCTTATAAAAGGAAAGGAGGAAGGAAGGAGTATTGTTGGGTAGGTAATCAAAAGTATGTGTGAGAATTACCTAATATTCTTTTTTTTTTGTGTGTGTGTGTAACCAGGTATTAAACTCAGGCACTTGCAATTGCCAGGGAAGCACTTATTCTACTGAGCCATCTCCCTGGCCCCTAATATTCATTTTTATGCAATAACATAATTATCAAATATTATTTGCATTTTAAGATTTCAGAAGGCCAAAATTATGGTGTAATTTTTGAAATAATGAGCTTTGCTTTCATAAGAACATTATAGCACAGGTATCCTAAAACATAGCTATTCAAATTAAATTAAAATATCTTAAATCGTAAGATTATGGTCACTTAACTATGCCATGCTAAAGTAGACTTCATGAATTGAGTTTATTATGGTATGTTGTGGACTGTTGGAACTTGAAGGTTGTCTTACTTGATTAACACATTTTGATATGTTTTTCCTTCTCAACTCTCTATCACTTCTTTTGTTTAAATTCATATTAGACATTTTTCTTATTCATAAGATAATGACATGCTAATTACAAGGCCACATCATAATATTTCCATGTAACGACATTAACAGAGATCCTCTGAGGTGATTATTGTGACAGAGGTTCCAAGTAAAATGATGTTTTGAAAGCCCATGGTCTGAAGACAATGCCAAGGTTCTGTGCAAGATATTATACAAATTTGATAATTATACAGTGAAGACAAAATTGAAATGTATGGTAGTGATAAGTATTAACTTTGATTTGGCTTAGATTGCAACTTGAAATTAAAACCCCATGGACAGCCAATCATCTATTCAAGTGACAATGGCTGAAATCTAAGTAATACTAATTTATGTGAACAGTATTTTTAAGCCAATCTTGACACTTTCTACCTTGTCCAAAGTACCCTATAATGAACTAATATCATTTTGTTTATTTCACTGAAAGCCTTAATTCAACATAAAATACTTTTTATAGTTTTCTTCCAAATAACTCTCCCTAGGTTCTTATTATGACTAAGTTCAGAAGTGCAATGATTTATTAAGTTATTCCATTCTTTTTTTCTTTAATTTGCATGGAGCCTATGAGAAAAGGAATACCTCTAACTGTGAAGTAGGTCCCTATTAAGTTTTAAAGGTACAGATATTTGACAGCTGGCAGTGATTTTATTGCAGCAGATTTTATTGGCTAGCTCAATATATACTTATTTTTAGAACAGCAATGTAGCTCCAACTATTCTCCTGAGTAGAATTTAGTCAGTCCATAGAAATAATTATTACAACTCCAAGTACGGCCAACTCTCTTCTTGACAGTATTCTTGTCATTCTTGCCTTCCTATTTCTGCTCCCACTGGGCCACTTCTGACATGATATTCTTTCTGCCTTTCTTCCTCATACTCTGCACTCATCTTTCATACTCCTTCTGGCTCTCTGTTCTTCCTTCCTCACTTCAGTGAAATCATTTCCTAAGGTTCTTATTTACTCATGTCTCCTCAACCCTTCCTCAGAATCTTCTAAATTAGATGTCATGGTTTATTAACAACATAACTATCTCTCCCAGCTTTAAGCACAGAAAATTCAAGATCAAAACCTACGCAGATTTGATGTCAAGAATGCTCACTGCCTGGCTCACCATGCTGCCTTCTTGCTATCTCTTCACGTGGCAGAAGGGACAAACAAGCTCACTCAGGCTTCTGTGGCAAGGCACAAATCCCATCCTTGAGGGTCACCCTTCATGATTTAATATCTGCCAAAGACCTGATGTCCTAATATCCAACATCCTTGAATATATTTCAACATATAAATTTTGGAGGAAAAAACCTCAGAGCATAATGCATTTCAAGAGTATGACTTAAAAAATAACCAAAAACAAGGAGACCAAACTGTGAAAAATATCTTTCACATTATTTTCTTTAAAATTTATACCAATGTTAGGGGCCAGGCAGCTGGTACAGTGGAATAAGCACTTCTCTGGCAAGCACAAGGGTCTGTGTTCCATCCCTGATTCAGCCAAAAAAAAGTTATGCCAATTTCTATAAGTCCTCTGACATTTTAAACTGTCTCTGAAACTTTTGAGGTATTCTTATGTTGTTTTAAGGAACCCCTAATTGAACATGACCTTAGACAAAAATTGAAGAGCAACCTAAAGAATTCTACTTTGTCTGTCTGTCTGTCTGTCTGTCTGTCTGTCTGTCTGTCTGTCTGTCTGTCTGTCTGTCTGTCTGTCTGTCTATCTATCTATCTATCTATCTATCTATCTATCTATCTATCTATCTATCTATCTATCATCTATCTATTTATTTTTGCAGGACCAGGGATTGAACTCAGGACTTTGTGCTTCCCAGGCAGACGCTTATGCAGCTGAGCTAACTCACTAGCCCCTCCCCTATATTTAGAGTAGGAGGTACGAGGGAGACCAACTGAGATAGGCTGAATAAATGGAATATGATGAGTGGTCCTGCGTTAGTTAACTTCATATCACTGTGACAAAACACCTGAGGGCATCAAGACAGGAAAGGTTTATTTTGGATCTTGGTTTTACAGTTTTCATTTCATTATCTTCTGTATCCATTTTCCTTAGGCCTGCAGTGAAGAAGAAACAGCATGGCAAAAAGGGGTGGTAGAAGAAAGCTACTCAGTTAAAGACAGCCGGGAAGTAGAGAGTCAGAGGGATAGAGATGAACAGTGCAAGTCCCCAAGGTCACACCTGATCATCCACTGCCTTCAACTAGGTTCTCTCTTCTGTTTCCATCCACTCCCCAAAATATCATCAGATTTCAATCACTGTACGAACTAATCCACTGTTGAAATTAAAATCCTCAGAATTCAGTCACCTCCTAAAATCTCGATCTCTGAAATAGGAGATTTTGCTGGGACAATTTAGATCTAAACCATAACATGTCTTATCTGATGCCCTTCCAAACAGACTTCCTGCTGCAGGCTTGGGGTGTGCCCAGTGAGTGAAGGGACAGCAGTGTGGTGTACTGTGAAAGAGGCCAGGGGCCAAGCATGCCCTCACCTCTTTCATATTCCCAAAGGAAAAAAACAGGTAGGTCATTTGGTTGGCCTCAAAGGTATACTTCTTGGACTTGCAGAGAAGGAGCAGGCAGGGGTAGTGGTCATGAAAGAAACAGAAAGAGAAGGAGGAAAAGGGGAAGGAGGAGAGTGAATGACCTCTTCAATCTCACCTCAGGGTATGCACATGCAGTTTCATTCTGATAACTCACCAAGCAGCCTTCAGCTCTGTGGTTTGGCTTCTGTGGTTAAGACTCCAGGCACTGACTGCTGACCTCAACTTGGAGACACTTGGGGCTCTGATGCCAATCTCTTAATCACATTAGTGAAAGCAGGGAACAATGCAGCATTTGTACCTTTCTGTGGTAGAGGTAATTACATTTCCAGTGTTTCACATTGTCTAGTCAGCATAAACACCAGAGGACAGGATCAACCTGCTAAGAATGAATTATTGAAATGGGTAATGAATGCACATATGTATTTCTAGGATTTAACTTTTACAATAGGATGTAGGATTGTTTAAATTATTAAATCATTGGAAAGTAGTGATAACTACATGCTGTCATTTCCTCAGTTTTTTGCTAACCTTGTTCAGGAAAATGAAGAAATAGAAACAAGGATAAACAACCTTCATTTTCTGCAGTTTGGTCTTGAAATGGGCTAGACGTTTGCTGAAGGAATTGCTACTAATTCCTGGGTGTGAATTTCCTAGATTTATTTGCAGTGGGAAACATGGTGGTGACTTCACCAGCTGGCACTCACACCAGTAAGCAGGAGGCTATAGCTGCATATAACTTCAAGTTGTGAAGCTTGGAATCTTTTCTCATGTCATTCTTCATGCTCTTATCCTATCCCTGGTTTCATGCTGGGGAGAATGAAATCTTGGAACACATGGCCAGAGATTGTACCCTTTAGTGGCTGTGTGGAGGCTAAGTGGGCCTCATTTGACTTTGATGTAAGCTAGTGACTGAGTCTTGTCGGGTTGTTGTAACAAGCCATCATAAGCTGGCAGTTTACTAGCAGACATTTTTCACAGTGTTGAAGACTAGGAAGTCCAAAATCAAGGCATCATTCACAGATCTGCTGTCCAAGGCAGGCCTACTTTCTCATCTATAGATGGCAGTCTTCACTCTGGCCTCACATAGCAGAAGGGATGGGGGCCCTACCTGGTCTCTCTTGTAAGGACTCTAATACCGTTTATGAGGTCCTTGCCCCTGGAACCTAATTATTGCTTCAAGTCTTTACTGCTTCACATCATCAGTGTAGGGTGAACAGTTTTATAAGTAGACGTTAGGGATACACAAAGATTCAGATTGTGTCCAGCAAGCACATGAAAAGTGGCTGCTAACACTCTTGGGGTTGCAAACAGTAGGAACAGGTATAGAGCAGGGATGCCTGTCTACAAGGCCAACAGCTACCTGGCCAGCTAGATACTGCTGCTGCTGATCTCCCAAGGGCTTAGCTTCCTATGACTATGGGCATTACAATTTCAAGATATGACATGGGATAAGGACCGTATGTATTCATTCAGTCTGTCGCTGAATGAATTCTTAATGTGCTGATCCACTTAGATTCAAAGATGATTTCACATATCCTTATATTGCTCTGATGAAGGTCAATTTACAAATGTCAGGAGGCCCCATTTTCCAACTTATGTTTCTTTTATGTTCCAGTATAAGGATTTGAGTACTATATTATCTTCTGCTGGAATTTGGGATTCTCTTCTTCTTGGATAATGTAGCAGATACACTGAAGTCTATTTGCAGAAGATTGTTTTATAGTCTTATGTGAAAAATTTATCCTCAGGAGTGAGATGATGGAAGACAACTGACTTGATTATAAAGAAGGGTTATTGTGAAAAAAGTGTAGTCAAGCAATGGCTGTAACTCATCCACATGGCTGACAATGTCCAAGAATCTACAAACTGTGGTGCAGAATTTCAGGATAAACCCTGAAGGGATTTGACTGAACGTATCAGATACAAAAGCTACATTTCTTATTATATAGGTCTTTCTTTATCATGGTCTTAACCATCCAGCAGAAATGTATAGAAACAAAGTATAAAAAGTAAAGCCATATTAATAGGCTGAGCTGTAAAATGCTCAAGTCAACAACTTCTGACATTGCCAGTCTTACAGATAACTCACTATTATGGACTACTGGACTATATTGGAATATTTTGCTGAATTCATGCACCTGTAATATTTAAATGACAGTGGAATACACTTCTCTGACAAAACTAAACAAAAAAGGGGACACAAATGAATAAGCATTTTGTATCTGTATATTCAAAATAATTAGGATAGATATACAGCTACATTCTCTTAATTCAGTGAGTAGGAAGATTTGTTCTAACAGTGTTTGTGGACAGGATATCATGTATGCATCTTGTACAATGAATAACCACTAAGACAACAATATGCAATGTAGTAATTATTGAAACTGTCCTACTAATTAGTTTTGAAACTGTCTTATTGCTATTTGTTCCTCAGTAAAATTATTAAAATAAATAATGAAAAAAAGTGTTACCTGTGAATGTGCTTCATGGCTCTTTTTTGGATTCACCCCTGGGTGGATGCCAGCTGCCTGAATCTTCAGGGACTGAGTCGGGTGGGATGAAGAGAGGAAGAAAGGGAGGAAGGAAAGAAGGGAGGGGGGAGAGAGAGTGAGCATAATCTGTAATCTGTATCTTTTTGCTTCACTGTCGCTACCAACCACCATTTTCCTAATCGAAGGAAGTGCCTCTGTTCCTGCTTTTTAGCATTTGTAGGAAACTCATACATGACTGTTCAGAGGAATGTCCACCACATTCTGTAGTTTTCACAGCAATAAGAAGCCATCCCATCCAGAAGATGGAGTGAAGAATCCCATGGGTTCCAGGCCACCACTAGCCCTTCTGAGGTGCTCATGGTTTATAACAGTGTGTTCCTTGGGAAGTGAATGACTCAGTTCTGGGAAAGAAGACTTCTGAGTGGTCAGGCCTCTTGACTTTCCACATGCTCCATTGAGGTCCTGTTGCCCTCCACATGTTTGGAGGGGCAGAATTTGCATTCCTTGAGAAATTTCTTACAGCTACCTTCTTTCAACTAAAAAGTCACCCTAGAGATTGGGCCACTACTTCTCTTCACCTCCAGACACCACCACCTCTGCCCTTCCTGACACTTCTATCTTTGTGGCTTTGAATGCAAAAGATTCACACTTCTTTGCTGGAGTGTGCTCAAAGGGAACACAGACATTTTAGAACACATCGTGTATCTAAGACAAAGGTATGCAAAAGTTTATTTAAATAAAACATGACTTTATAGGAATTAATAAAAATAAAAGCAATAGCCAATGAAACACATTCAGTTTTTCTTCATAGTACATTCCATTACAAATTTTATTAAAAAATTAATATTTTTTAAAAAGTTAAAAATTAATAATAATATGATATATATATATTCCTCCCCACATTCCCTTCCAAAATTATCAAAGAAATGGGAATGTATTTTCTCCTACGTTGTCTCAGAACACCAGACATAATGGCCACTGTGATAATTAAGCTTCTATGTCTAATTTATTTTACTCAGCATTATGGACTCACAGTGTGCCCATTTACCTAGAAAAGTCTCAAGTTTAATCTTCTTTATGGCTGAGTAGTACTCAATTATGTACATATGGCACATCTTCTTTATGCTGTTGTCAACATGGATATGTATAATGTTATGGTTTTTTTCTAGTTGTCCCCCCAAATCCTCATGCAGTTATTAGGCAGACTTCTATCTACTCACAGAGTTTGTGATTAATTCCTGATTTAGTGCTGAGATTATGCATATGAATGCTACACTCAGCCTGGGGCAGATAGCCAGACTACAATTTTGTAAAGGAGAGAGACTTGCTCTCTGTAGCCATTGTTGCCACGATTCCTCCCATTTGCTGTTGCTGTTTTGCTGTATTCTGCTGCCAGCAACTACTGTCCTCTTCCATGTGCTGTTCTGACTTGGAGCCAGCTTTGTATGGACTAAAACCTCCACAAATTGTGAGCTAAGCACAACTTTCTTTCCTTATTTCTGGATGTTGGGTATTTGTCCCAGTAATGAGGGAAAAGGAACAGAGACACATATGTCACTGTAACAGGACACACTTAGCTGATTTAGAAGATATATAGAAGAAGGATAACTGGGTCAAATGGAATTTCTATTTTTAGGAATTCCACACTGATTTTCTTGAGTATCCACACTGATTTCCATAGTGGTTATATTAGCTTACATTCCCATCAACAATGTAGACAGGTTCCTTTAGTCCATAATCTCATTAGTTTCCTTTTTTAGGGTTCTTGATCACTCCTATCCTTCCTGGGGCTTTTCCTTCTGATCCATGCCTAGCCTAAAGATAATAGATCTTCATGTATCTCCATCTCCTTCCTGTGTACTATTTGTCAAAGAGGTCAATGGGAAGTGTTTACTGCTTATTCCTATTACTCTTTACTTTCCAGCTCCCTTTTCATGTTCTATAAAATTAAAAGCATAGGTTACTACCTCCCTCCCAACTCCCTGGTTTGTAACCATATATCTGTTCATTCCTTTAAACAGTGCTGCTTTCCATATACCACAGACTGAGAGGCCTTTGAACTTCGTCATCTCTTCTAAATGGCAGTGAACTTTCCAGAGGCCTCTGTTTGCTAATAGGATTTTGTGTCCAGAGAAAGAGCTCAGCCTTACTTTACCCCTGTGACATTCCTTCTCAGAAACCTGCTGGTTTCCTCATATTTGCCTTAGTTTAGTCTGGCCTTGCTCCTAGCATACCTTTGTGGTGGATTGTTGACTTCGTGCTGGGCAGGTCTTAACAGACTTGTAATAAGTATGATTCTGAGCCCAAAAAGTAATGGGTAAGCCAGCTTAATCAGGATTCAACATCTGAATCACAGTGTACAAAACATGACTGGAACAGCTTTTCTCAATTTTCCTAATAATAGAGTGTTGAAAACAAGACATTTAGATGTTATTTTCTACCAGGCATAAAAATTACACTCACTCAAATAAACTAATATAACTCATTAATATTTATAAGACTTTTGCTTATATCCATTTTATTTTCCTTAAATCTTACCTCCTCCCTCAAGAATTTATTCACTTTTCTAGACTTTACTTCTTTGCTCTCTCTCATTTTTCATTTTTAGTATACATTTTATCATCTGATGGGTTATAGTTTTCTATTAATGCCTGTTTTCCTGTTTCTACCTGGGAACAGAACTGGGAGTGCTAATGTAATATGTGCTACACTGAATGGGTTCACATTTCTTGCTGCTAGCTTTGGTTCTAGCATCAACCGTCTGGCACTATATAATTAAGATAACTCAGTAAACACAAAAATGTTTTGTTGTTTCTGTCTTACTTTTGGCAAAATGAAGGATTTATTCTTCCTCATACCACTCCAGTAAATCATGAAATACTGCTTGTTTTACTCATTGAGATTTCTTAGATTGGTCTTCTTTTCTCCTTTGATAACCCTTCTTCAGTTGGGCTCATGCTGTCTTGTTGAGGTTACCAGAGTATCTTTATGGGCTTCCCTCTCTCTGGTGTTATTTCCATGTACTTTCTAGGTAAAACCTTGATGTCTACTAATTATATTTATTTCTTTCCATTTCCATTCCACAGCATTTAGGTGGACTTTGAAACTTGTTCTGCCAGATGAAGTGTTGAGGTAATGACATTGTCTATTGGTGTCTTATTATTTTATCATTCTGAACTCATAGTTGAAGAGTTTATCTATCTTGGATTTCTGGAAAAATTCTGTAATCAGTTTTAAAGTATACTTCTATCCATTTATGCATACAAACATACTTTTTTTTTTTAGATAGGATCTTGCTATAGAGTTTAGGCTAACCCTGGACTCAATATGGAGCTCAGGTTGGCCTTGAACTCATGGTGCTCCTCCCGGCTCAGCATCTTAGGAGTTGGAATTACAGGTGTGCATCACCATGTTTGGCAGGATCCCATTATTTTAGTCATTTTCCTTGTTTCTGTGACACAACAAATGCCTAATTTAAAGGAGGTGAGATTTATTTTGGCTCAAGATTACAGTTTAGGAATTGGCTTTCTTCGAGGCAGAATGGCATGGCAGAAGGGGATATCAGAGGAAAAGCTTGCATCATGGTGACAGAAAACAGGGCCAGGAAGGGAGGAACACCATTCTTGTCTTTCCCCGGGGCTCTCCTCTTCAGACAAGACCCTACCTCCTGTCAGCAAGTCTACTACAGCATCGTCATAGTGCAATCATTTTCCCAAAGCCCCTCCAATAATCATATAAGGCTTGGGGAGGATTTCTTGATCCCTAGCACAATACCTACCCTATATGGAAGCTTTTAGCTCTCAGTATTTAAGAGCTATTAGTGCAATTTTTGGTTGAAAGTCTTCCGCTGACCACAGGTAGAGAAGTGAGGTGAGTAGTGCTGTGTCCGTGAGCATGTGATTTTCAGGTCTCTTGAGAGAAACAGGAATTTAATTCTTTTTTTTTTTTTTTTTTTTTTTTTTTGGGAAGTTACGATTTTATTTTGATTCAACAAAAAATTACTTCGTTGTTTCCGTGTGTGAAATTTTGCACAAACATTATCATCGACTAAACCCACACAGGTCAACGACCCTAGCAGCGTGCCCAGGCTAAGAAGCTCGCTGGAATCCACAGGCGCATGCGCGAGCCTGCTCAGCCCTCCTCTCTGCGTTAGGCAGGGCCGGCTTCGTCTGTGAGGCAGACTTAGCTTCCTGTGTATTGCGACATCAGTGAGCTGTAGAAGTTCTTAGTGTTTCTAAGACATAGGGGGCTTTCCCTCACCAGGCGTCCAGCATTCCTCCATGTGGGGGCGGATCTCCCTGGAATTTGCAAATGCTGACACTCACCAGACTCCCCAAACAAACACGCGGCTCTCGAAATCCATTGGAATCCTTTAAAGCGCATGTTCTTTTCCTCGGACCTCAGGCTCAGAAAATGAAGCTTAGGCTTGTGGAAAATGAAACCAAGCATCCTTGCCCGGGACCCGGGCTGGGTTTTGAAGAGGACCCGCAACCCTTACAGTTGGGCTGCAGTTTTTTTTTATTTTTATTTTTTTAATTTTATTGAAC